>WNWK01039435.1:0-17455 GCA_009830355.1 Cherax destructor
CACCAACATGGGGGGTACTAGTGACCAGTGCTTCCCTCCCTACTAGCACCAACATGGAGGGTACTAGTGACCAGTGCTTCCCTCCCTGCTAGCACCAACATGGAGGGTACTAGTGACCAGTGCTTCCCTCCCTGCTGGCACCAACATGGAGGGTACTAGTGACCAGTGCTTCCCTCCCTGCTAGCACCAACATGGAGGGTACTAGTGACCAGTGCTTCCCTCCCTGCTGGCACCAACATGGAGGGTACTAGTGACCAGTGCTTCCCTCCCTACTAGCACCAACATGGAGGGTACTAGTGACCAGTGCTTCCCTCCCTGTTGGCACCAACATAGAGGGTACTAGTGACCAGTGCTTCCCTCCCTGCTAGCACCAACATGGAGGGTACTAGTGACCAGTGCTTCCCTCCCTGTTGGCACCAACATGGAGGGTACTAGTGACCAGTGCTTCCCTCCCTGCTAGCACCAACATGGAGGGTACTAGTGACCAGTGCTTCCCTCCCTGCTAGCACCAACATGGAGGGTACTAGTGACCAGTGCTTCCCTCCCTGCTAGCACCAACATGGAGGGTACTAGTGACCAGTGCTTCCCTCCCTGCTGGCACCAACATGGAGGGTACTAGTGACCAGTGCTTCCCTCCCTGCTAGCACCAACATAAAGGGGACTAGTGACCAGTGCTTCCCTCCCTGCTAGCACCAACATGGAGGGTACTAGTGACCAGTGCTTCCCTCCCTGCTAGCACCAACATGGAGGGGACTAGTGACCAGTGCTACCCTCCCTGCTGGCACCAACATGGAGGGTACTAGTGACCAATGCTTCCCTCCCTGCTAGCACCAACATAGAGGGTACTAGTGACCAGCACTAGCCGAGCAACATACAGCTTGATACCCAAATACCAAATACCGCAAAAGATGTTGTGGAACAATAATTTTATCAAGAAACATTTTTGGCAAAACTACACGATGCTTCACTGTGGTGGTAACACTGTCAGCTCTGGACTACACGATGCTTCACTGTGGTGGTAACACTGTCAGATCTGGACTACATGATGCTTCACTGTGGTGGTAACACTGTCAGCTCTGGACTACACGATGCTTCACTGTGGTGGTAACACTGTCAGCTCTGGACTACATGATGCTTCACTGTGGTGGTAACACTGTCAGCTCTGGACTACACGATGCTTCACTGTGGTGGTAACACTGTCAGCTCTGGACTACACGATGCTTCACTGTGGTGGTAACACTGTCAGCTCTGGACTACACGATGCTTCACTGTGGTGGTAACACTGTCAGCTCTGGACTACACGATGCTTCACTGTGGTGGTAACACTGTCAGCTCTGGACTACACGATGCTTCACTGTGGTGGTAACACTGTCAGCTCTGGACTACACGATGCTTCACTGTGGTGGTAACACTGTCAGCTCTGGACTACACGATGCTTCACTGTGGTGGTAACACTGTCAGCTCTGGACTACATGATGCTTCACTGTGGTGGTAACACTGTCAGCTCTGAACTACATGATGCTTCACTGTGGTGGTAACACTGTCAGCTCTGGACTACACGATGCTTCACTGTGGTGGTAACACTGTCAGCTCTGGACTACACGATGCTTCACTGTGGTGGTAACACTGTCAGCTCTAGACTTACAAGTACATTTCTCCATCAGTAAAACGTTCAGGAACTAAGGCATTTGGAAGAACTCAGTCAGGTACAGAAACAAAGCCAGATTCACATTCTATAATCCATTTAAATCTGAGGAACAACCTGTAAAGCGGCCTCGTTAGTTGTTGAGTGACGACAGCCTTGTTAGTTGTTGAGTGACAACAGGTGGAATGTGAAAGACAGTTGTTGTTTACAAGCTTTCCTATTATTATTATTATTATTTCTCTTTTTTTGTGAAGATTATGTACAGATAAATTTCAGTCAGCATCAGCTCACTTTATTCCACCTTTGGCCACACCTAAGACTTCACCTATCCATGACCATACCTGACTAAGACATCATGGTGCTTTCCTTAGTTCCGTGTGTCCAGAAGTCCATCTGTATCCTTAGTCTTAAGGATAGGAATAGGAGGCAGAGGGTGTGTTATCCTGGGGCTGGGATGAAGGATATTGTTAGCCGTCTGGACGACATCATGAGAGGTAATGGGAGCAATCCTATTATCTGTCTCAGTGCTGGAGGCAACGATGTTGGCAGACGTAGGAGTGAGGAGCTGATTAGCAGCTATAGGTCAGCAATAGACAGAATTAGGAAGAAGGGTGGGAACCCTGTCATATGTGGTATTTTGCCAAGGAGAGGAGTTGGAAATGAATGGTTGTCCAGGGCAATTGGTGTCAATTGCTGGCTGGACAAATACTGTAAGGAAAATGCAGTAACATTCATTGACAACTGGGACCTCTTCTATGGCAGAAATGACATGTATGCCAGGGATGGGGTTCACTTATCTAGGTCTGGGGTGGGGGCACTGGCAACTGCAGTGGAGGGAGCTGTTAGGGCTTTAAACTAGAAAAAGTTAGTGGTATGGGTTATGGGGGAAAACAGTGAAGTCCCAGTGTAGTAATGTTATAAATTCTAGGGAACTAGTAATAGGCAGAATAAGGTGGATATTGGAAAGCCAGTGGCACTAGGTGACAAGGACAGTAATAGGTATAAGGGAAAAAAAGAAATGAGCAGGAAGGGTAAAGAGAAAGGAGGGTCTTTAAGTGTATATTACACCAATAGTCGTAGTGCTAGGAATAAGATGGACGAGTTGAGAGTAGTTGCAAGTACAGGTAATATTGATGTTTTGCAATAACTGAAACATGGTTTAATATGAAAAATCGGGACTTGCCTGCCGAATGTCACATTCAGGGTTTTAAATTGTTCCAAGTAGACAGAAGTATCGGGAAGGGGGGTGGGGTGGCACTCTATGTCCGTGATCATTTAAATTGTTGTATAAACATGGGTATAAAGTCTGAATTAACACATACAGAGTCTGTCTGGATAGAATTTTCAGAGGGGCATGAAAAATTGATTTTAGGTGTGATATACCGTCCCCAAACTTAGATAGGGACCAAGGGAGACTACTATGGGAGGAAATTGTTAAGGCCACAATGCACGATAACGTAGTTATTCTGGGTGACTTCAACTTTAGTCAAATTGATTGGAATTTTTGACTGGGAATTTAGAATCTAACGATTTCTTAGAAGTAGTTCAAGATTGTTTTTGAAGCAGTTTGTGACAGAACCTACAAGGGAAATAATCTGCTTGACTTAGTTCTGGCAAACAAGGAAACCCTTGTTAATAATTTAGAAATTACAGAGGAACTCGGCGCAAGCGACCACAAATCAATTACCTTTGGCATTGAATGGAAGTTTCATAGTACGAATAACTCATTAACGGTCCCAAATTTTCGCTTAGCAGATTACAATGGACTTAGAGAACACTTATCATCTGTGGACTGGGGTAATGAAGAGAGCTATCAATATGACAGTTTTCTGAACACTATACATGCTGGCCAAAGAACATTTATCCCATATAAAGAAATTAGATCGAATAGAAATGACCCAAAATGGATGAATAATAGGCTCAAATATCTTTTAGGGCAGAAGAAAGGAATTTATAGGCGTATCAAAAGAGGTGAGGGTCATCTTAAATCAGTATATTGACATTAAGAGGGACGTTAAAAGGGGATAAGAAAAGCTAAGCGGGACTACGAAATTAAAGTTGCTAGGATTCGAAAACTAACCCAAAAGTTTTTCCAGGTGTATAGAACAAAAGTTAGAGATAAGATAGGTCCCCTTAAAAATAATTATGGGTATCTTACTGACAAAGAGAATGAAATGTGCTCTATTTTTAATAATTATTTTCTCTCGGTTTTCACTCAGGAAGACACTAATAATATCCCAAGAATTAGGTATTTTAGTGGGCCTGAAGAAGATAAATTATGTAGTATCACAGTCACTAGCGAAATGGTTATCAAACAGATAGACCGTTTGAAGCAAAATAAATCGCCAAGTCCTGATGAGTTATTTGCAAGGGTTCTTAAGGAATGCAAAATGGAACTCTGTGAACCCTTAACTAACATTTTTAACCTATCTTTTAAAACAGGTGTAGTGTCTGATACGTGGAAGATGGCTAATGTAATTCCTATTTTTAAAGCAGGGGACAAGTCGTTACCATCAAATTACCGCCCAATAAGTCTAACATCAATTGTAGGCAAATTATTAGAGTCGATTATAGCTGATAACATAAGAAGCCATCTTGATAGGCATAATTTGATTAATGATACTCAATATGGATTCACCAGGGGCCATTCCTGCCTAACTAATTTATTAACTTTTTTCAGTAAGGCTTTTGAGGCAGTTGATCATGATAAAGAATTCGATATTGTTTATTTGGATTTTAGTAAGGCTTTTGATAGAGTACCACATCAGAGACTGTTAAAGAAAGTGGCTGCTCATGGCATTGGGGGAAAAGTGTTTTCATGGATCGAGTCATGGCTCACCAATAGGAAGCAGAGGGATTGCATAAATGGGGTTAAATCTGAGTGGGGATCTGTAACAAGTGGCGTTCCACAGGGATCGGTTTTGGGCCCGTTGTTGTTTATAATATATATAAATGACCTTGACGTGGGAATTACTAGTGATATGAGCAAATTCGCTGATGACACGAAGATAGGTAGGATAATCGATTCAGACGTAGACGTCACGGAACTTCAGGAGGATTTAGACAAACTCAATTCCTGGTCAGAAAAATGGCAGATGCAGTTCAATGTAGATAAATGCAAAGTTCTAAAGCTCGGGAATGTCCATAACCCTAGCACCTACCAGCTTAATAATGTTGAACTCAGCCGTACAGAATGCGAAAAGGATTTGGGAGTTATGGTAAGCAGCAACCTCAAACCAAGTCAGCAATGCCTAAGCGTAAGAAATAAAGCAAATAGATTACTGGGATTTATATCAAGAAGTGTAAGCAACAGAAGTCCAGCGGTTGTATTACAGCTTTATACATAATTAGTAAGGCCTCACCTAGATTACGCAGCTCAGTTCTGGTCTCCATATTACAGAATGGAGATAAATTCGTTAGAAAACATTCAGCGACGAATGACAAAGTTAATTCATAGCATTAGAAATCTTCCGTATGAAGAAAGATTGAAGACCCTTAAATTACATTCACTTGTAAGACGAAGAATGAGAAGAGACATGATCGAGGTATATAAGAGGAAGATGGGTATTAATAAGGGGGATATAAATAAGGTCTTGAGGATATCTCTCCAAGAGAGAACCCGCAATAATGGATTCAAATTGGATAAGTATAGATTTAGAAAGGATATAGGAAAATATTGGTTTGGAAATAGGGTAGTTGATGAGTGGAACAGTCTGCCTAGTTGGGTTATTGAAGCTAGGACCTTGGGTAGTTTCAAATTTAGGTTGGATAAATACATGAGTGAGAGGGGTTGGATTTGAGTGGGACTCGCACTTGAGTTAATAGAATCATCAAAGCTTATTTCTTTGGGTAGAATTGAAAATTAGGTTGGGCATTTATTCTGTTAGTGGGATGGATTGTGAAGGACCTGCCTAGTATGGGCCAACAGGCCTGCTGCAGTGTTCCTCCTTTCTTATGTTCTTATACCCAGGAGAGGAGGGATAGCAGAGCTTCAGGTATACCCAGGAGAGGAGGGATAGCAGAGCTTCAGGTATACCCAGCAGAGGAGGGATAGCAGAGCTTCAGGTATACCTAGGAGAGGAGGGATAGAAGAACTTCAGGTATACCCAGGAGAGGAGGGATAGCAGAGCTTCAGGTATACCCAGGAGAGGAGGGATAGTGTAGATGCTGTTAATCTGTTAAACAGCGGTTTAGTGCCAAAGGGGTAGGGTAGATTGAAGAGATACAGCCCTAGACTAGATTGACTTTATTTGTCGAGGAGTGGGTGCACAATGGGCAGAGTGTGAGGGGACCGGAAGCCAGACCGCTGTGGGGTAGGATGTTGGTCCTAGGATGGAGACCGTGAGAGTGACTGGGCATAGTGTACCACTGACCTGGGCAGGCCTAGAGAGGGCAGCATAGTAGTGCCGCAATATATGAAACTATCAGATAGCATAGGCTGTCTACAATCGCTTGGCCACCTACCTCGTGTCGTCTCGACACAACAATACTGGTGGGCACGAAGGTGTGAAATGGTTAACGCAGGGGGAACTGGCTTTCGCTCACCCATCCTGAGGGAAGAGAAAATTGGAGTATTCTTACAGCTGGACTGAGGACAGAGCAAGGCGATGTCAGCACTGGAACTAGTCTCTTCTATGTACAAGTTGCCCGCAGGGCTAGGGCATCAGGCTTGACTGCACATCCTGGAACGCTGTACCATCCTCACATCTGCAAACGATGACTAACAGTAGCATTTTCTAATGCGTGATATTTGACACAAGGAGGCACTATCATGACCTTCATACGAAGCAGGAGGAGGCGGGGTCATAGTGGTACCATAAGAACATAAGAACATAAGAATGGAGGAACACTGCAGAAGGCCTACTGGCCCATACAAGGCAGGTCCATATCAAAACCACCACTACCTAAGAAATTATTCCCGTACTCACGACACCAATCAAACCCAGCCCCTCCCACTCATATATTTGTCCAATCTCTTTTTAAAGCCACCCAAGGTCCTAGCCTCTATCACAGTACTCGGAAGATTGTTCCACGCATCTACAACTCTGTTCGAAAACCAGTACTTGCCTATGTCCTTTCTAAATCTAAATTTATCCAATTTAAATCCGTTATTTCTGGTTCTTACTTGGTTCGATATCCTCAGTATTCTATTATTATCTCCTTTGTTTATGCCCATCATCCACTTGTACACCTCGATGATATCTCCCCTCATTCTACGTCTCTCCAGAGAGTGGAGATTCAACGCTCTAAGTCTATCTTTATACGGGAGATTTCTTATACTGTAAATCATTTTAGTCATTCCTCTTTGAATGTTCTCCAATGAATCTATATCCATCCTGTAGTAAGGAGACCAAAACTGAGCTGCATAATCCAAATGAGGTCTCACTAGTGATGTATAGAGCTGTAAAATAACTTTCGGACTTCTGTTGCTTATACTTCTTGAAATAAATCCTAGTAATCTGTTAGCCTTATTGCGCACACTTAGGCACTGTTGTCTTGGCTTTAGATTCCTGCTTACCATGACTCCCAAGTCTTCTTCACATTCTGTATGATCAAGCTCTACTTCACCTAGTTTATAAATTCGAGGGATATTTTCATTACCAAGGACTAGTACCTTACACTTGTCCACACTGAACTTCATCTGCCACTTTTCAGACCAAGACATTAATTTGTCCAATTCCTCCTGGAGTTCACTGGTATCCTCCTCAGAATGAATCATACGGCCTATTTTTGTATCATCAGCAAATTTACTCATAAGAACATAAGAATGGAGGAACACTGCAGAAGGCCTACTGGCCCATACAAGGCAGGTCCTTATCAAAACCACCACTACCTAAGAATTTACTCCTGTACTCACGACACTAATCAAACCCAGCCCCTCCCACTCATATATTTGTCCAATCTCTTTTTAAAGCCACCCAAGGTCCTAGCCTCTATCACCCTAATCGGAAGATTGTTCCACGCATCTACAACTCTGTTCGAAAACCAGTACTTGCCTATGTCCTTTCTAAATCTAAATTTATCCAATTTAAATCCGTTATTTCTCGTTCTTACTTGGTTCGATATCCTCAGTATTTTATTAATATCTCCTTTGTTTATGCCCATCATCCACTTGTACACCTCGATGATATCTCCCCTCATTCTACGTCTCTCCAGAGAGTGGAGATTCAATGCTCTAAGTCTATCTTCATACGGGAGATTTCTTATACTGTAAATCATTTTAGTCATTCTTCTTTGTATGTTCTCCAATGAATCTATATCCATCCTGTAGTAAGGAGACCAAAACTGAGCTGCATAATCCAAATGAGGTCTCACTAGTGATGTATAGAGCTGTAAAATAACTTTTGGACTTCTGTTGCTTATACTAGACTTCTGTTGCTTATACTCATGTCACTTGCAATTCCTTCATCAAGGT
Organism: Cherax destructor; assembly: GCA_009830355.1. Classification (NCBI taxonomy): domain Eukaryota; kingdom Metazoa; phylum Arthropoda; class Malacostraca; order Decapoda; family Parastacidae; genus Cherax; species Cherax destructor. Next base: position 8,061 of record WNWK01039435.1, read on the forward strand.
CATTTATGTAAATTATGAACAGCAATGGGCCTAAAACTGATCCTTGTGGAACGCAACTAGTGACTAATCCCCATTCAGATTTGACCCCATTAATGGAAACTCTCTACTTTCTATTGGTAAGCCATGCCTCTATCCATGCTAGAACTTTACCTCCTATACCATGAGCTGCCACCTTTCTTAAGAGTCTCTTGTGAGGTACTCTATCGAAGGCCTTACTGAAATGGTAAATTAGACACATATGCAACACTTGGGTATCTTTATTAAGGAAACGTTTCGCCACGCAGTGGCTTCATCAGTCCATACAAAGGAGAATCGTGAAGAACAGGAGGAGTGTGAGGTTGTCAGGCCCTCAATCTTGAGTCGATGTTGTCAGTCCATCAATCTTGAATAGAATAACAGCATATGAGCAGAGGAAGCTTATATACTGAAGACAGGAGAGGTGCAGCAGTTGTAGGAGGTGTCACATTTGTTCAATGTGGAAGTAGGTCGTGCCCAAGGAATAGGCAAGCGAAGAAATCCCTGTATTAAGATACCAAGATGTTGCAGTGTCAGACAGGATGAGAATGAATGGTTCAGAGAACCGACGAGTTGGTTCTCTGAACCATTCATTCACACGCCTTACTGAAATCCAAGTAAACTATATCATATTCTTTATCACTGTCTACTGCCTCAAATGTTTTATTGAAAAAGTCAGTAAATTTGTTATGCAGGAACGACCTCTCGTGACCCCATGCTGAGATTCATTAATCAAATTATGTTCTTCAAGGTGACTTCTAATAATATCAGCTATAATTGATTCTAATATTTTGTTTACTATAGATGTGAGGCTTATTGGACGGTAATATGATGGAATTGACTTATCCCCTGATTTGAATATAGGAACTACATTAGCTATCTTCCACATCTCTGGCACAATACCAGTTAGGATGGACGTATTAAACACATTCGTTAATGGCTGACTAAGTTCCATCTTGCATTCTTTAAGTACCCTGGAAAACAACTCGTCGGGTCCCGGGGACTTATTTTGCTTCAGTTTATCTATCTGTCTGATAACCATGTCCCTCGTGACAGTAATATTAGTTAACTTGAATTCTTCAGGAACTGAATAATTGTTAATTTCTGGAATCTCATTTACATCTTCTTGTGTAAAGACTGACAAAAAATAGTCATTAAATAGAGAACACATTTCCAGTTCGTTATCCGTCAGCTGTCCATTCCCAATTTTCAGAGGTCCTACCTTTTCCCTCACCTTCGTCCTATACACTTGAAAGAACCCTTTTGGATTAGTCTTTGATTCATTAGTAACCTTAATCTCATAGTCTTTCTAATCCTTTTTTTTACTTCTCTTTTCAACTGAACATATTGGTCAATAAGGTTAACATCTCCTCTTTTGATGCGCCTATAAATTCCTCTTTACTCCCCTAATAGATGTTTTAGCCTCCTGTTAATCCATTTGGGATCGTTATTATTTGACCTAAATTCTCTCTGGGGAATAAATATACTCTGTGCACGTTGTACATTATTAAGAAAAAAATCATAAACGCAGATCCCATCGTAATCGTTAGCTAGATTACCCCAGTCGAGATTAGACAGGTGTTCTCTAAGTCCAGTATAGTCGGCAGAACGAAAATCAGGAACTTTTACCGTATTATCCCTATTCTCGTACTCCCAGGTAATATTAAAAGTAATGGATTTGTGATCACTTGCCAAGCTCTTCAGTGATCTCCATATTATTTACAAGGGTTTCTTTATTTGACAAGACTAGGTCGAGCAAATTATTACCTCTGGTAAGCTCCGTCACACACTGCTTCAGAAAACAGTCCTGAACTACTTCCATAAAGTCACTGGACTCCAGATTACCGGTCAAAGAAGTCCAGTCAATTTGACAAAAGTTAAAATCCCCTTCTATCACTACGTTATTGTGTCTAGAAGCCCTAACAATTTCGTCCCAAAGAAGTCTCCCTCTATCGTGATCCAAGCCTGGAGGTCGGTATATTACACCTACAATCAGTTTTTCTTGACCTTCTAGAAACTCTACCCAAACAGATTCTGTTAATGATCCATCTATTTTTATGCCTGTTTTTATGCAGCAATTTATATTTTCTCGTACATATAATGCAACTCCACCCCCTTTCCCATTATATCTATCTACATGGAACAACTTAAACCCCTGAATATGACACTCAGCAATCATATCCCGACTCTTTATATTATACCATGTTTCAGTTATTGCAATGACATCAAAGTTCCCAGCACATGCTACCAAACGTAATTCGTTAATTTTATTTCTGGCGCTTCGACAGTTAGTGTAAAATACATTGAGATGTATCTTCTTGTGAACCTTTTTCATATTCAGCTTTTGTTTTACACAATTTCTGTTACTATTATTACCCTGTGTTACTCGATTACTGTTATTGTTAAGATTTATGATGTCAAAGCCTGAATCAATATTTTGACCCTCATTATTCACCATTCCTAAACCCATACCTCTAACTAATCCTAGTTTAAAGCCCTAACAACATCCTCAACTGAGCTAGAGAGAAATTCTACACCTGCCCTGGATAAGTGACCCCCTTCCCTGGCATACATGTCATTTCGGCCATAGAAGTAGTCCCAGTTGTCAATGAATGGGACTGTATTATCCTTACAGTGTTTGTCCAGCCAGCAATTTATACCAATCGCTCTGGACAGCCATTCATTTCCAACACTCCTTCTTGGCAAAATGCCACATATAACAGGGCGCCCCCCTTCTTCCTAATTATGTCTATTGCTTTCCTGTACCTTCTAACTAAATCCTCACTTCTACGCTTGCCTACATCATTGCCTCAAGCACTGAGGCAGATAATAGGATTGAAACCATTACCGTTCATGATGTTTTCAAGCCAGCTAACAATATCCTCCATCCCAGCCCCAGGAAAGCAAACCCTCTGTCTCCTACTCCTATCCTTCAAGCAGAATGCTTGAAGGTTTTCGTCCTAAAGTTGAACAAGTGTTGAAGAATCCGTTTGTATCAAGATCCCAAGATGTTGTTGTGTCAGACAGGATGTAGATGAATGGTTCAGAGAACCGACAAGTTGATATATTAGACACATATGCAACACTTGGGTATAAGCAACTTATGTTGCCCTATGCTGTACTTACTACAAGTGTTGCATATGTGTCAAATTTATTAACTTGTCAGGTTCTCTGAACCATTCATCTACATTAACACTGTTCCATTATATTAACACTGGTGAATTACATTAACACTGATGCATTACATTAACACCGGTGCATTACATTAACACTGGTGCTTTACATTACACTGGTGCATTATATTAACACGTGTACATTACATTAACTCTAGTGCATTGCATTAACTCTGGTGCATTACATTAACTCGTGTGCATTACATTAACACTGTGCATTACAATAACTCTGGTACATTACATTAACTAGTGCATTTCATTATTATTGGTGTATTACATTAACACTCGTGTATAACATTAACACTGCTGCATTACGTAAACACTGATGCATAACATTAAAACTGGTGCATTACATTAACCCTTTTGCATTACAAAACACTGGTGCATTTTATTAACACTGGTGCATTACATTAACACTGGTGCATTACATTAACACTGGTGCATTACATTACCCCTGTGCACTACATTAACTCTTGTGCATTACATTAACACAGGTGCATTACATTAACAGTGGTGCATTACATTAACACTGGTGCATTACATTAACACTGGTGCATTATATTAACACTGGTGCATTACATTAACACTGGCGCATTACTTTAGCACTGGTGCATTTCATTAACACTAATGCATTATATTTACACTGGTGCATTACATTAACACTTGTGCATTATATTAACACTTGTGCATTACATTGCACTGGTACATTACATTAATTCTGGTGCATTGCATTAACATTGTTGCATTACATTAACTCGTGTGCATTTCATTAACTCTGTACATTACGTTAACACTGGTGCATTACATTAACACTTCTGCATTACATAAACACTGATGCATTACATTAACACTTGTGCATTACATTAAAACTGTTGCATTACATTAACATTGGTTCATTAAATTTACACTGGCGCATTTCATTAACACTGGAGCATTACATTAACACTTGTGCATTACATTAACACTTGTGCATTGCACTAAAACTGGTGCATTACATTAACACTGTTGCATTTCATTAACACTGGCGCATTACATTATTACTTGTGCATTACAATAACAATGGTGCATTACATTAACACTGGTGCAGTGCACTAAAACTAGTGCATTACATTAACACTGTTGCATTTCATTAACACTGGCGCATTACATTAACACTTGGTGCATTACATTAACACTGGCTCATTACTTTAACACTGGTGCATTTCATTAACACTAATGCATTACACTAACGCTGGTGCATTACGTTAACACTTGTGCATTATATTAACACTGGTGCATTACATTAACTAGTGCATTTCATTATCACTGGTTTATTACATTAAGACTGGTGTATTACATTAACACTGCTGCATTACGTAAACACTGATGCATTACATTAACACTGGTGCATTACATTAACACAGTTGCATTACAAAAACACTGGTGCATTACATTAACACTCGCACATTTCATTAACACTGGTGCATTGCATTAACAACGGTGCATTACATTAACACTGGTGCATTACATAAACACTGGTGCATTACATTAAAACTTGTGCAGTACATTAACACTGGTGCATTACATTTATACTGGAACATTAAATTAACACTGGTGCATTAAATTAACTTTGGTGCATTACATTAACACTAGTATTTTATTAACACTGGTGCATTACATTAACACTGGTGCATTACATTAACACTTGTGCATTACATTAACACTGGTGCATTACATTAATACTGGAACATTACATTAACACTGGTGCATTACATTAACACTGGTGCATTACATTAACACTGGTGCATTACATTAACACTGGTGCATTACATTAACACTAGTGCATTACATTAACACTGGTGTATTACATTAACACTGGTGCATTACAGTAACTCTGGTGCATTACATAAACACTGGTGTATTACATTAACAATTGTACATTACATTAACACTTGTACATTACATTACCACTGGTGCATTACATTATCACTGGTGCATTACATTAACACTGGTGCATTACATTACCACAGGTGCATTTCATTAACAATGGTGCATTACATTAACACTGGTTCATTAAATTACCACTGGTACATTACATTAACACTGGTGCATTACATTAACACTGACGCATTACATTAACATTGGTGAATTACATTAACACTGGTGCATTACATTAACACTGGTGCATTACATTATCACTGGTGCATTACATTAACACTCGTGCATTAGGTTAACACTAGTTATGTTAAGTAAAAGGACACAAATGCAACTAATGTGACATTTTATTGTGGCAACGTTTCTCAAGCCGTTACAAGCGTTACATGGACACAGTGGGCTATTATATACTCTCAAAGTGAGGTGAAATACTAGTGGTGGTCGAGGTAGTAGTGATAAGTAGTAGTAGTAGTAGTAGTAGTAATACAATAAGGTAGAACAATCAATATGCACATGAGTAAAAGGTGATAAAACAAATACTTGGGTAGTATAACAATAGGTTAGACAAATATTTTTTGCTGGAGGTTGAAATATAGAAGGCCTGTAGGAGTGTTCCACATCTACGATGTGCTTGTGTTGAATTAGCAGGAGAGACTATGTGATGGTATGGTTAACTGTTTTCAGGAGGATTCTTGCTAAGACTTCAGAGATGGTGAAGCTGCCTTTGTTTTGTTTAATTGTGTTAGAAACAGAGATAAGTGCTGATTCAAGGCATTTGCGTCTACGGAAATTAGTTTCTTTGATTACTAGTCGGGCGTCTTTGAATTTCATGAGATGATTGTTGAAATTTCGGTGTTGTACGCAGGCGTTGTTCAGGTTATCGTTTCTGCATGCATTAATGTGTTCATTGATGCGTGTTTCGAGGTTTCTTGCTGTTTCTCCTACATAATTCTGTCGCAGCCTCCACAGGGTATAGTGTAGACCCCTGCGTTGACTGGTTCATGGTGCTTGGATTTAGTCCTGGTTAGATCCTTAATAGAAGTACTGGAAGCAATGGCGACTCTAGTGTTAGCTTGTGCAAATACTTTAGAAATGTTGGATGCAACCTGGCTGTTGGGAAGAACTATAACTTTGTTTGGAGTGGTGTTGACGCGTGGAGAATTAATGATCTGAAGAGCTCTTTTCTTGCAATCTTTGATGAAAAAGGAAGGAAAATGTAAATCAGTGAAGGTTTGGTGAATGTATGTACATTCCTCGTCAAGAAACTCAGGACTACAAATTCGGTAAGCTCTTAGGAAGAATCCGATGATGATGCCTCTTTTGGTCTTAGTATCTTGACTGGAATAGAAGTGTGTGAGATCATTTTTATTTGTAGGTTTCGGTAAACTTGAAATTTTAGGTTGTTATCTACTTTGTGGATGAGGACGTCTAGAAAGGGTAGTTTGTCATTGGACTCTTCTTCTAGTGTAAACTGGATCGCCGGTTCAACTGCGTTGAGCCTAGCCTGAAGATTCCGTACATCAAAACGTTTGGGAGTTATTACGAGGACGTCGTCTACGTAACGTACCCAAGTGACGCTTGAGGGTATGATGTTGGCGAAGTGTTCAGCCTCTAGGTGTTCCATGTACAAGTTAGCTAAGACGGCACTGATGGGGACCCCATTCCCATGCCGTATGTTTGTTTGTAGAGCCTGTTATTGAAAGAAAAACAGTTGAAATTAACACAGAGTTCAATAAGGTCAACAAAATCTCCGGGAGGTAGAGGAAGGTTAAGGTCCTGATTGACTTTACGTCGTAGAACCTCGATGGCTTGTGTGGTAGGTACTTTAGTGAAGAGGGAAGTCACGTCCAAACTGCTTAGTTTCTTGTTTCGGATGGAGAGATTTCGGATGCGGTTGAGAAGGTCGCCTGAATGTTTAAGATGAGCGGGGCTGATGGTCCCCAGAAGGCAGGAAAGATGTTTGGCAAGAACTCCGGCTAGTTTGTGTGGTGCACTGCCTATACCCGATGTGATTGGTCTGAGAGGAATATTATGCTTATGGGTCTTGGGTAAGCCATACATGTGTGCTGGTTTAGGGTTGCTGGGTATCAAGTACAGAAGTTTCTTTCCTTCACTGGTGCGTTTCAGTATTTGTCTGGTTTTATATAGGAAATCTTTAGTGAGTGTTTCCCACTGTTGTGTGTTGATGGGTTCGTAAGTGGATTGGTCATTCAAGAGGTCCATCATTTTGGTGTTGTATTCACTGGTGTTGAGTATGACGACTCCACCTCCTTTGTCGGCGGTGGTGACGATAATATTTGGGTCATTAGCAAGGCCCTTCAGAGCATTGATATATCGCCTGGGAATGATCTGGGATGATCTCACACACTTCTATTCCAGTCAAGATACTAAGACCAAAAGAGGCATCATCATCGGATTCTTCCTAAGAGCTTACCGAATTTGTAGTCCTGAGTTTCTTGACGAGGAATGTACATACATTCACCAAACCTTCACTAATTTACATTTTCCTTCCTTTTTCATCAAAGATTGCAAGAAAAGAGCTCTTCAGATCATTAATTCTCCACGCGTCAACACCACTCCAAACAAAGTTATAGTTCTTCCCAACAGCCAGGTTGCATCCAACATTTCTAAAGTATTTGCACAAGCTAACACTAGAGTCGCCATTGCTTCCAGTACTTCTATTAAGGATCTAACCAGGACTAAATCCAAGCACCATGAACCAGTCAACGCAGGGGTCTACACTATACCCTGTGGAGGCTGCGACAGAATTTATGTAGGAGAAACAGCAAGAAACCTCGAAACACGCATCAATGAACACATTAATGCATGCAGAAACGATAACCTGAACAACGCCTGCGTACAACACCGAAATTCCAACAATCATCTCATGAAATTCAAAGACGCCCGACTAGTAATCAAAGAAACTAATTTCCGTAGACGCAAATGCCTTGAATCAGCACTTATCTCTGTTTCTAACACAATTAAACAAAACAAAGGCAGCTTCACCATCTCTGAAGTCTTAGCAAGAATCCTCCTGAAAACAGTTAACCATACCATCACATAGTCTCTCCTGCTAATTCAACACAAGCACATCGTAGATGTGGAACACTCCTACAGGCCTTCTATATTTCAACCTCCAGCAAAAAATATTTGTCTAACCTATTGTTATACTACCCAAGTATTTGTTTTATCACCTTTTACTCATGTGCATATTGATTGTTCTACCTTATTGTATTACTACTACTACTACTACTACTACTACTTATCACTACTACCTCGACCACCACTAGTATTTCACCTCACTTTGAGAGTATATAATAGCCCACTGTGTCCATGTAACGCTTGTAACGGCTTGAGAAAGCTCCTGGAGAGCGAAACGTTGCCACAATAAAATGTCACATTAGTTGCATTTGTGTCCTTTTACTTAACATATTGTCGGTAATTCTACCAATATTATTAACACTAGTTCATTACATTAACATTGGTGCATTACATTAACACTGGTGCATTATATTAACACAGGTACATTACAATAACACTGGTGCATCACAATAATACTGGTGCATTACTTTAACACTGGTGCATTACATTAACACTGGTACATTACATTAACACTGGTGTATTTTATTAACAATTGTGCATTACATTAACACTGGTTCATTAAATTACCACTGGTACATTACATTAACACTGGTACATTACATTAAAACTGGTGCATTACATTAACACTGGTGCATTAAATTGTCACTGGTGCATTACATTAACACAGGTGCATTACAATAACACTTGTGCATTTCATTAACAATGGTGCATTTCATTAACACTGGTTCATTAAATTACCACTGGTACATTACATTAACACTGGTGCATTACATTAAAACTGGTGCATTACATTAACACTGGTGCATTTCATTAACAATGGTGCATTACATTAACACTGGTTCATGAAATTACCACTGGTACATTACATTAACACTGGTACATTACATTAAAACTGGTGCATTACATTACCACTGGTGCATTAAATTATCACTGGTGCATTACATTAACACTGGTGCATTACATTAACACTGGTGCATTTCATTAACAATAGTGCATTACATTAACACTGTGCATTACATTATCACTGGTGCATTACATTAACACTCGGTGCGTACATTAAAACTGGTTGCGTACATTAACACTGGTGCATTTCATTAACAATGGTCATTGCATTTAACACTGGTTCGTAAATTACCATAATTTTACTAATTTTGTCGCATTAAAACTAAGTTGCGTTACATTACCACTGGT
>WNWK01039436.1:0-17454 GCA_009830355.1 Cherax destructor
CTTTATTAATTTGAAATTTTAAGGTTTAAATATATTATACACACCTTTTGTGATATAATTGGCAGTAAAACACTACAGTACAAGTACAGTACTTCTCTTAATGAGATAATGTTTGTATGGATGGAATATGACAAACTTATTTCCTGAAAAAAAAAGGAAGGGCTACTTGCAACATCACATATATCCAAAATCAGATATCAAAGGAAAAAAAATTAGTAAAACATAATTATTCAATTCTGTCTCACTTGTAGATCCCAAAATAAGACAGAACAGACATTAGTTATAACTTTACTCTTAAGATAATTACCTGACTAAAAGTGGGCTTGTTATGAATTCTAGAACAGCGATCCCCATGACGACATGCTCCGATTTTGAAGTAAAAGCTACAGTTCACCCTGAAATATGTAATGGATTCAGTAAAAAAAAGATAAATTTATGCATAGTATATGATTAATAATTTATTCTAGCCTTTTCAAAGCCCAACTTGGTACTAAGCATCCCTGATAAAAGCTTGATCAGCCAGGTTATTGTAGAAAATGTGAAGAGAACCTTTACAGCACACACAACTGCGATAAACCACCTCAATTACTGGGAACGCTTGAAGTTCCTAAACCTGTACTCCCTAGAACGCAGGCGGGAGAGATACATTATTATATACATTTGGAAAATCCTAGAGGGATTAGTACTAAACTTGCACACGAGTCACTCCCTACAAAAACAAAAGACTCGGCAGACGATGCAACATCCCCCCAATGAAAAGCAGGGGTGCCACTAGCACGTTGAGAGACAACACAATAAGTGTCAGGGGCCCAAGACTGTTCAACTGCCTTCCAGCGTACATAAGGGGGATTACCAATAGACCCCTGGCTGTCTTCAAGCAGGCACTGGACAGGTACCTAAAGTCAGTACCTAACCAGCCGGGCTGTGGTTCGTACGTCGGACTGCGTGCGGCCAGAAGTAACAGCCTGGTTGATCAGGCTCAGATCCACCATGAGGTCTGGTCACAGACTGGGCTATGGGGGCGTTGACCCCCAGAATCTCTCCAGGTAAACTCCAGGTATAGTCATTACATGTACAAACACTCACACACATGCACAAACAGATGCACACAAGTGAATGCATGCTCACACACACACACACACAGGAGGAGAATGGTGGAGCACCTGGAACGGACCAAGATTATAAACGACAACCAGCACAGATTCATGGAAGGCAAATCCTGTCACAAACCTTCTGGAGTTCTATTACAAAATAACAGAAGTAAGACACGAGAGAGAGGGGTGGGTTGATTGCATTTTCTTGGACTGCAAAAAAGCCTTCGACACAGTTCCTCACAAGAGATTAGTGCAGAAGCTAGAGGATCAGGCGTGTATAACAGGAAGAGCACTGCAATGGATCAGAGAATACCTGACAGGGAGGCAACAACGGGTCATGGTACGTGATGAGGTATCACAGTGGGCGCCTGTGATGAGCAGGGTCCCACAAGGGTCAGTCCTAGGACCAGTGCTATTCTTGGTATATGTGAATGACATGATGGAAGAAATATACTCAGAAGTGTCCCTGTTCGCAGATGATGTGAAGTTAATGAGGAGAATTAAACCAGATGAGGATCAGGCAGGACTTCAAAGAGACCTGGACAGGCTGGACACCTGGTCCAGCAACTGGCTTCTCGAATTTAACCCCGCCAAATGCAAAGTCATAAAGATCGGGGAAGGGCAAAGAAGACCCCAAACAGAGTATAGGCTAGGTGGCCAAAGACTGCAAACCTCGCTTAAGGAGAAAGATCTTAGGCGAGTATAACACCAAGCACGTCTCTAGAAGCACACATCAACCAGATACAGTGGACCCAAGAGTTTAGTAAGGTTCTTACTTCGTAAACATCGTGTTTCGTAAGCTTTTTACGATTTCGAGAATCGTAAAACCGCTCGTGTTTCGTAACGTATTAGACCTGTCCGCCTGCTCTGCGCCTGCGCGGGACGCAGGACGCCGCCAGTGAAGCGTTGTTTACCATTGAGAGAACATTACCTAGCGCGCTCTTTCAAACATTCACACTACATTTGGTGTTTTTTTTGGTGCTTTAGTGATTGTCACTGTGAAATAAGTCACCATGGGTCCAAAGAAGCTTCCTAGTGGCACCCCTGTGGTAAAGAAAGTGAGGAACACCATCGAACTGAAGAAAGAGATTATAGAAAAATATGAGAGTGGCGTACGTCTGAGTGATCTTGCCAGGATGTACAACAAAACCCCTTCTACTATCGGCTCTATCCTGGCAAAGAGAAATGAGATCAAGGAAGCTAATGTTGCAAAAGGGGTTGATATGTTAACGAAAAATAGATCGAAAACAGTGGATGAGGTTGAGAAGTTGTTGTTGGTGTGGATCCATGAAAAACAGAGAGTGGGTGATAGTGTTTCCATGGCGATAATTTGTGAAAAGGCAAGGAAGTTGCACGCAGATCTTGTCAAGACAATGCCTGCAACCAGTGGTGAGGCAAGTGATTTTAAAGCCAGCAAAGGCTGGTTTGACAGGTTTAAGAAACGTAGTGGCATACACAGTGTTGTGAGGCATGGTGAGGCAGCCAGCTCAGACAAACGTGCAGCTGAAAAATTTGTGCATGAATTCCAGGGGTTCGTAGAGGCTGAACAATTCCTCCCCCAACAAGTGTTTAACTGTGATGAAACAGGCCTGTTTTGGAAGAAAATGCCCAACAGGACCTACATTACTCAGGAGGAAAAGGCACAGCCAGGACACAAGCCTATGAAAGACAGGCTAACTCTCATGTTTTGTTCTAATGCTAGTGGGGATTTTAAAGTGAAGCCTTTACTGGTGTATCACTATGAAAATCCCAGACCCTTCAAGAATCACAGTGTTGACAAGAATAATTTGTGTGTGTATTGGAAGGCTAACACCAAGGCATGGGTCACTACGGAGATTTTCAAGGAATGGGTGACTGGAGTGTTTGGCCCTACTGTGAAGAAATACCTCTTGGAAAAGAAATTGCCACTCAAGTGCCTCCTGATACTGGACAATGCTCCTGCTCACCCTCACAACTTGCAAGAGTGTTTGTCTGACAAGCTTAATTTCATCAGAGTGAAGTTCTTGCCTCCTAACACCACTCCTCTCCTCCAGCCCATGGACCAGCAGGTCATTTCCAACTTCAAGAAACTGTACACCAAAGCACTGTTTGAAAAGTGCTTTGAAGTGACCTCGGACACTGAGTTGACCCTAAGAGAGTTCTGGAAAGATCACTTCAACATTGTGCAATGCATACGCCTTATAGGTAAGGCTTGGGAGGGAGTGACTTCCAGGAGACCATTGTGGCCAGGTTGTGTCCAACAGAGGGATTTTGAAGGATTTGAGGCTGACCCTGACCTTGACCCTGATGACCCTGTGCCTGTTGTGGACTCTATTGTGGCACTGGGGAACAACCTGGGGTTGGAGGTGAGTGGTGAGGATGTGGAAGAGTTGGTGGAGGCCCACAGGGTAGAGCTAACAACTGAAGAGCTGCAAGAGCTTCATCTGGAACAGCAACAGACCACAGCTGAGGTTATTGCTTCAAAGGAGGAGGGTGAGAGACAGAAGGAGGTGCCCTCTTCAGTGCTTAAGGAGATGTGTACAAAGTGGAATGAGTTGCAGACATTTGTTGAAAGACACCACCCTGAGCAAGCTGAAATGAGCCTTCTGTGCAGCCACTTCAGTGACAGAGCCATGTCGCACTTCAGGAAAGTGTTGAAGGGTCGCCAGAAACAGAGGACTGTGGACAGTTACTTCACCAGGCAGGGGTCTGGTGACTCTCAAGCTGGTCCTAGTGGCATTAAAAGACCAAAAAGGGAAGTAACCCCAGAGAGGGACTTGTTACCTGAAGTCCTTTTGGAGGGGGATTCCCCTTCCAACCACTAACTCCCTGCCCCTATCAGCAACTCTACCTTCCAGATGCCTGCAACTCTTCAATAAAGGTACGTAAATGTATATATACATATATATATATATATATATTGTTTTTAATTTAGTATGTGAATATTTTTTTGTGGAACGGATTAATTGTATTTACATTATTTCTTATGGGAAATAATGGTTCAAATTTCGTAAACTTCGTGTTAAGTACTAGCTCCTGGAACGGATTAATTACGATACTCGGGGGTCCACTGTACGTAACTGCTGCAGCATATGGGCGACGGGCAAACCTGAGAATAGCGTTCCGATACCTTAGTAAGGAATCATTCAAGACACTGTACACCGTGTATGTCAGGCCCATACTAGAGTATGCAGCACCAGTTTGGAACCCACACCTGGTCAAGCACGTCAAGAAATTAGAGAAAGTGCAAAGGTTTGCAGCAAGGTTAGTTCCAGAGGTAAGGGGAATGTCCTATGAAGAAAGGTTAAGGGAAATCGGCCTGACGACACTGGAGGACAGGAGGGTTAGGGGAGACATGATAACGACATACAAAATACTGCGTGGAATACACAAGGTGGATAGAGACAGGATGTTCCAGAGAGGGGACACAAAAACAAAGGGTCACAATTGGAAGTTGAAGACTCAGATGAGTCAAAGGGATGTTAGGAAGTATTTCTTCAGCCATAGAGTAGTCAGGAAGTGGAATAGTCTAGCAAGTGATGTAGTGGAGGCAGGAGCCATACATAGCTTTAAGACGAGGAATGATAAAGCTCATGGAGCAGGGAAAGAGAGGACCCAGTAGTGAAGAGGCAGGGCCAGGAGCTGAGACTCGACCCCTGCAACCACAATTAGGTGAGTACACACAAACGCACACACACTCGCGCACACACACACACAAGGTGGACAAAGGCAGAATGTTCCAGAGATGGGACACAGCAACAAGAGGACACAGTTGGAAGTTGAAGACTCGGATGAATCACAGAGATGTTAGGAAGTATTTCTTCAGTCACAGAGTGGTCGGGAAGTGGAATAGTTTGGGAAGCGATGTAGTGGAGGCAGGTTCCATACATAGCTTTAAGAAAAGGTATGATAAAGCTCATGGCGCAGGGAGAGTGACCCAGTAGCGGCCAGTGAAGAGGTGTGGGGCCAGGAGCTATGACTCGACCCCTGCAACCCCAACTGGGTGCGTACACATACACACACACACACACACACACACACACACAACACACACACAACACACTCACACAACACACACACACACAACACACAACACACTCACACAACACACTCACACAACACACACACACAACACACACACACAACACACACACACACACACACACACACTCACTCACTCTCACTCTTTATGCAAAACCCCACATAAGGAGAAAAGACCAATCTTCAGAGGCACTTTTCAGGCCTGGTCATGGGCAGGCCCGCAAGGCATTGACCCCTAAAATACCCTCAAGGTATCCTGTATGATGTCTTTGTCTGAGATTCGAGGGAAGGATGCATGCATTTACAGCACCAATAACTGTTTATGTATAACTTAAAAAAACAATTAAAACCATTTACAATTGCAAGATTTTTATCTTTCATGTTGTGATATTGGATTTTACATATACAGTAAGAGAGACAAGATTTTGTTTGGATTTTTAATCCCAGAGGGTTAGCCACCCAAGAAAGGCAATGCATTATCAAGGGATTGTCTGTGTTATTTCCATTGGGGTCCTCAATCTTGTCCCCAGGGATGTGACCCATACCAGTCGACTAACACACAAGAAATTCTTCAATACTACTTGTCCAACCTTTGGACGAAGACCTACTTCGATTAGTGGATGGTACCACTATGACCCCGCCTCCTCCTGCTTCGCCTCACCTGACTACAGTATACTATAAGCCACTTCTACGGATCTATGCTGTACTTTCTACAAGATTGATGGACTGAACACATCGACTCCAGGCCGAGGGACTGATTACCATAAACTCCTCCTCTCCTTACACCTTTCTGATTTGTATTGGACTGATGAAGTCACTGTGTGGCGAAACGTTTCCTTAATAAAGATTCCCATATGTTGCATAAGTGTCTCAATCTTCAACTCACCGGTTTTCAAAACCATTTATCACCCTTGTTTAGTTCTACATTCAGATTAAGCTGTTTACAAATGAGTGATACTGATCTATTACACTAAAGTTAGAATAAAAAATTACAAAAATTAAGTACAGTGGTACCTCGAGTTACGATATTTTTTCGTTCGAGAATGCTGTTCAAGTGCCATTACCAAACGAATTTATCCCCATAAGGAATAATGTAAAATAGACTAGTCCTTTTACACCCCCAAAAATATACTTACAAAAGCATTTAAAAAAATAAACTTACATAAAAGGGCGATTTTGGGGACCATCGTAACTCGAGGTACCACTGTACAGTGGACCCCTGGTGTTCGTCCTTCTCCAAACTCGCCCTTTTATGCAAGTGTATTTTTTAAATGCTTTTGTAAGTGTATTTTTTGGGGTCTTAAAGGACTAGTCTACTTTACATTATTCCTTATGGGAATAAATTTGTTTGGTAATGGCACTTGAACAGCATTCTGGAATGAAAAAATCACGAAAACCGGGGGTCCACTGTACAGTCATTGTCAAGGAATCCTTCGTACATGGTTAACACTTTATGACTTAACCTCGGAAATCCCAACCATATCCTCTACATAATACTAATTCAAAATTTCTTTTCATCTACTAGGAGTAAAGACATTTTCTAATGCTCTACAAAAGCCCTTGACCACCCAAAGCAAAAACAAAACAAAAAAAGGTGTAGGAGCAAGTAATTACTGTTCAAATACTGAAGCTTATTTTTTTTTTATTTTTTTTAAGTAAATTGAACCTAAATGCAGTGGATCTCCAGTTTTCGTAAGGTCTGAATATCGTACAATTTTGATTTAGAACACTTTTTGGGGCGAAATTTTGGTCCAGATTTTGTACCTCCATCCGGAAATCATATGTATCAGACGTGTCCACCCGCCCCCAGGACGCCCCCACTCTCATGCGTATGTCTCAGTCTGGCTCTGTCACTGGTTGAGTGAGTATTCATCCGAAACATTTCGCAATTTTTGTGCTTGTTTATTGATTGTGACTGTGAAATAAGCCACCATGGGCCCAAAGAAAGTTCCTAGTGCCAGCTCTTTGGTAAAGGTGAGAAACACGATAGAATTCAAGATAGAAATTGTAGAAAAATATGAAAGTGGCGTACGTTTAGCTGAGCTTGCCAGGATGTATGGGAAGTCGAAATATCACCCTGACCAAGCTGATATAAGCCGTATCTGCAACATGTTCAGTGACAACACCTTGTCCCGTTTTAGGCAAATCTTAAAGAGACGCCAGAAACAGAGCTCTCTGGACAGATTTTTAGTGTGACAGGGGTCCAGTGCCAGTAAAAGACAAAGAAGGGAAGTAACCCCAGAGAGGGCTTTGATACCTGAAGCCCTTATGGAGGGGGATTTCCCTTCCAAACAATAACCTCAACTCCCTCTCCCCTCCTTGCCTTCTTCAATATGCCAAAAAGAGTCTTCAGTAAAGGTATGTAATGTTCATTTATTATTAAAATTAGTGCTTTATATATATTTCTCATTGTTTTCTTATGTAAAACTATAGTTATTCTTTAAAAAATGTATTTTTTGTTAAAATTTTTGGGTGTCTGGAACAGATTAATTGTATTTATATTATTTCTTAAGGGAAATATTACAGTGGTACCCCGGTTTACAATATTTTTTCGTTCCAGAATGCTGTTCAAGTGCCATTACCAAACGAATTTATCCCCATATCCTTTTAGACCCCCAAAAATACACTTACAAAAGTATTTAAAAAAATAAACTTACATAAAAGGGCGAGTTTGGAGACCATCGTAAACTGGGGTACCACTGTACTTCGGTTTTCGTACTTTTCGGATTTAGAACGACCTTCTGGAACAGATTAAGTACGAAATCCGGGGGTCCACTGTATGTTTGTTTAGGTATAATTTGCACAATTTTGGATGATTACAATTGTCTTACATACAAACGTGTAAATAACCTAGGGTAACCCAAAAATCTAAGTGTTTTACTTCCAATGTAAAATCAGTCACTTTGAAAATAAGTCACTTTGTCTGACGTATTTTGGGTTATCCAAGGTAATTTACACATGTTATTGTTGTGCCGATTAGGTAAAACTTGCGATTTTGGCTTAAATAGCAACACTCTTCTTGCTATATAAGAGAAGCAAAAATTTGTGTATGCAATAATTTCGAAAACATCATTCTTAACCTAACAAAAAAAATATATTTCATTGTGTTTGTTAATTGCTAAATTCTTATAAACATATCTAAAATATATTTAGTAGGGTTAAGCTAAATTAAATTGTGCTTGTTATAATAAGGTTAGGTAAGTTTTGTAAGATTCTTTTGGTGGAAAATTATAAATTTTTACATTAACATAAATAAAAAAATATATATCTTCAAACGTATAAGAGAAAATTTTAGAAAAGACTTAATTTTAGATGAGTTCTTGCTAATTGACCAGTTTTACTTATTAGGCACGACATTATTATGTATGATAGTGTGTGTAACTGTATTTATGTGTACTTGTTCCTAAATAAACTTACTTATTCCATTAGGGTCCAATGGTAAACAGCTCTACAATATTTATTACCATAACTTATCAACGTGTAAGTAAGTTTATTTAGGTGCAGATACACATAAGTACTATTATCATACATAGTTTAACATAACAACAAATTACCTAGGATAACCCAAAAAAGTCAGTTACAAATTTCCATTGACACATTTATAGCAAACACATTTATATACTACTGACAGAAGCTTATAAAAAGTAAGATAATATATGTTTCATTAAGACATTCTAAATTTTATTGTCCCCCTCTTCCCCCAAAAAAAAAAAAAATACAAAAGGGTGTTATAAGCAATTGACCTTTTAATAACTCGTATATAAGCCAACTTTACTAATATTTTTGAGATGACACATGACGTGCATGTAGTGAAAATAAGGACTAGCTGCTATTATAATTTCTTACTTATCCTTTTCAGTGCCGAAAATCGATGCCAGGTATTCAGCCATGTTTCCTTATTTGATGACAGACTGAGGCGATGGTTCACTGAGGTTGTCTTATGTGTTATGTGTCTTGTGTGTTATGTGTATTGTGTGTTATGCGTATTGTGTTATGTGTTGTGCGTGTTATATGTCTTATGTGTTATGCGTGTTATATGTGTTATGCGTGTTATAAGTGTTTTATGTGTTATGCGTGTTATATGTGTCTTATGTGTTATGCGTGTTATATGTCTTATGTGTTATACGTATTGTGTTATGTGTCGTGTGTTATGCGTAGTGTTATATGTGTTATGCGTATTATTATATGTTGTCTTATGTGTTATGTACTCAGTTGTGGTTGCAGGGGTCGAGTCATGCGTATTGTGTTATATGTGTTATGCGTTTTATGTGTTATGCGTATTATGTGTTATGTGTCTTGCTTGGTATGTCTTGTTTCATACGTGTTATGTGTCACATGTATCATGTGTCCTAAGTGCTGTTTTTCATGAATGTGTGTTGTGTATGTATTATGTGTCTTGTGTGGTATGTCTTATGTTTCATACGTGCCTTATGTGTTATTTGCCTTATGTGTCATATATGTGTGGGTTCTTGTCATATATGCTGGGCAGGATTTAGACCTTGGGGGACCCGGGGCACTTTAGGTTTGGGGGGCCGTCAACGTGGAAATTAAATTGAATTACAAATAAGAAATGAACTAAAATGAATGATAAACAGCAGTTTTCGAAAAAAAAAAATATGTTAGGTTTCGAAGAAGACGTCTGATTTTATTTTTCTTAACTTTATTGACTTTAAGAACAACTTTGACTATACACACAGTGGAATGGAAGGGCACTTGAATGGATCAGGGAATACCTCACAGGGAGGCAAAAACGGGTCATGGTGCGTGATGAGGTATCACAGTGGGCGCCTGTGACGAGCGGTGTACCGCAGGGGTCAGTCCTAGGACCAGTGTTATTCTTGGTATATGTAAATGACATGACGGACGGGATAGACTCAGAAATGTCTCTGTTCGCAGATTATGTGAAATTAATGAGGAGAATCACATCGGAAGAGGACCAAGCAGGACTGCAAACAGACCTGGACAAGCTTGACATCTGGTCTAGCAACTGGCTTCTCGAATTCAATCCCACCAAATGCAAAGTCATGAAGATCGGAGAAGGGCAAAGAAGACCGCTGACAGAGTACAGGCTAGGCGGACAAAGGCTACAAATCTCGGAAAAGGAGAAAGACCTTGGGGTGAGTATAACGCCAAGCACGTCTCCGGAGGCACACATCAACCAGATAACTGCGGCAGCATATGGGCGACTGGCAAACCTAAGATTAGCGTTCCGTTACCTTAACAAGGAATCGTTCAAGACATTGTAAACCGTGTACGTCAGGCCCATACTAGAATATGCAGCACCAGTCTGGAACCCACACCTGGTCAAGCACGTAAAGAAACTAGAGAAAGTGCAAAGGTTTGCGACAAGGTTAGTGCCACAACTCAGGGGTCTGTCCTATGAAGAAAGGTTGAGGGAAATAGGACTAACAACACTGGAGGAAAGAAGGGTCAGAGGAGACATGATAACGACATACAAAATACTGCGGGGAATTGACAAGGTAGACAGTGACAGGATGTTCCAGAGAGGGAACACCGAAACAAGGGGACACAACTGGAAGCTGAAGACTCAGATGAGTCAAAGGGATGTTAGGAAGCATTTCTTCAGCCACCGAGTAGTCAGGAAGTGGAATAGTCTAGAGAAAGATATAGTGGAGGCAGGAACCATGCATAGTTTTAAGACAAGGTATGATAAAGCTCATGGAGCAGGGAGAGCAGAGACCCAGTAGCGGACAGCGAAGAGGCGGGGCCAAGAGCTGAGTCTCGACCCCTGCAACTACAATTAGGTGAGTACAATTAGGTAAGTACACACACAACCCGCACATAGAAAAGAGGAGCTTACTTCCACTATTACCCCTCCACCACTTTCTTGTGCCCTTCCCTGTCTGCCTGCCTATATATAACCCCTTCCACCTGTCCTTTGTGTTAGTGTGACTTTGTAAATAGGCCACATGTCTATGGTGCATCCAACAAAATAAGCAGACTCTTGGATGTCACTACCGCCCGCCTCCGGCTGGGTTACAAGTAGCTTTGGCAGGTTAAATCACCACCACCAGATGTAGACCAAACAAAATGTAAACTTTGCCAGTTGGATTATTGTCACACCCTGCGTCATTATGTACTGGAGTGCGATAAAATTAATGAATTCAGAGACAACTCACTCAGAAATGTTCAAGATATGTCAAAGTATTTTATCCACAGTGGTATATTACAGACCATTCTGGAAAAATACCCTGATTTTGCTTCCTGTAAATAAAGCATTGCCACGTGTGTGTGTGTATGTATGTATGTGTATTGATTACCATTTTGTCCTATGCACATGTCGATTGAAAACTGGGCCTGTTGTATGTGCGTTAGTTACCATTTTGTCCTAGGCACATGTCGATTAGACACTAGGCCTGTTGTATGTATGTATTCCCGCCGGGAATTGAACCCGGGCCCTCCGTGCGTGAAGCAAGAGCGCTAGCCACCATGCCACCGGGGCGTGTGTGTGTGTGTACTCACCTAATTGTACTCACCTAATTGTGGTTGCAGGGGTCGAGACTCAGCTCCTGGCCCCGCCTCTTCGCTGTCCGCTACTGGGTCTCTGCTCTCCCTGCTCCATGAGCTTTATCATACCTCGTCTTAAAACTATGTATGGTTCCTGTGTGTGTGTGTGTGTGTGTGTACTCACCTAATTGTACTCACCTAATTGTGGTTGCAGGGGTCGAGACTCAGCTCCTGGCCCCGCCTCTTTGCTGTCTGCTACTGGGTCTCTGCTCTCCCTGCTCCATGAGCTTTATCATACCTTGTCTTAAAACTATGTATGGTTCCTGCCTCCACTATATCTTTCCCTAGTCCATTCCACTTCCTGACTACTCTGTGGCTGAAGAAATGTTTCCTGGCATCCCTTTGACTCATCTGAGTCTTCAGCTTCCAGTTGTGTCCCCTTGTTTCTGTGTTCCCTCTCTGAAACAACCTGTCACTATCTACCTTGTCAATTCCCCGCAGTATTTTGTATGTCGTTATCATGTCTCCTCTGACCCTTCTTTCCTCCAGTGTTGTTAGTCCTATTTCCCTCAATCTTTCTTCATAAGACAGACCCCTGAGTTGTGGAACTAACCTTGTCGCAAACCTTTGCACTTTCTCCAGTTTCCTTACGTGCTTGACCAGGTGTTAGTTACCATTTTGTCCTAGGCACATGTCAATTAGACACTAGGCCTGTTGTATGTATGTGTGTGTGTGTATGTGTGTGTAAGGAAACACTTCGAAATGTTTCTGCCCCACCGGGAATTGAACCCGGCCCCTCCGTGCGTGAAGCAAGAGCTTTACCCACTCTCTCTCTTCTCTCTCTCTCTCACTAGTTTCCTATCCATCCTTACGTTTGGCTGTATTCCCTGTCCCTCAGCGGCCGAAGTTAAACAAGTACCCTTACAGACCATTCTGGAAAAATACCCTGACTTTGCTCCCTGTAAATAAAGCATTGCCACCTGTGTGTGTGTGTGTGTGTGTGTGTGTGTGTGTTTTGTGTGTGTGTATGTATATATGTGTGTGTATGTGTAATTTGTTCATGATTGTAACTATATATGATGTGATTATGATTCATTACCTTTGTAACTTGTCATGATTGTAACCAGCTCTACCTGGAGCTCATTACCTTTGTAACTTGTCATGATTGTGACCAGCTCTAGTTCATTACCTTTGTAACTTGTCATGAGTGTGACCAGCTCTACCTGGAGCTCATTACCTTTGTAACTTGTCATAATTGTGACCAGATCTAGTTCATTACCGCTGTAACTTATTCAGCTATCAAAACTTTGGAGTCCAGTCAATGGACCAATTAAATACCTCTGTAATCCTTTGACTACCGCCCACAGGATGGGTATGGGGTGCATAATAAAGATATTAAACTAACTCCAAGTCGGACCGAAACGTCGTCGTAAGCTCCACTTTTTCTATGTGCGGGTTGTGTGTGTATTGTTCCAGTCACGGTATTGTGCCTTTTTTTGTTATTAACTTTGACTATATATTCCATTTATACTATATAATAATAATAATATTTTTATTTCGTTGCAAGTTACATGTATACATAGGTATTGGTAGTTACAATTATAAAACTGTAATGCAAGGAGAGCCACTGGCATTAGGGGCAGCTTAGTCTAAAGACTTATTCACTATGTACATATAATACTAGATAAATTGATTGAGTTTATTCTAGTTATATATTATTTCAAATTACAATATGATTATACTATACTATTAAAAAGGCAATACTAGAGAAATTGGTTGAGTTTATTCTAGTTGTATATTTTATTTCAAATTACAATATGTTGATGCTATACTAGTTAAATAACAATACTAGAGAAGGAGGAGGAGGAGGTGTTGATTCACTGGGAATTCTCCCGGCCCGGGTCTTTACCAGATGGCGACCCGTCTCCGGCTCCCTGGCGTGGGAGTATCAGAGACCTATGTCTCCCATGGGAGGGGATACCCCTCATCGGCGGGACCAACTGGCCCCAGGCCTAGCCACATTCCCCACCAGCACAAGGCATGGAAGTAGATAGATGCTAGACCTCTCTGGTCTGCCACCTTCCCTAACGGGAAAGGCAGGCTTACGAGCTGCAGATGGTAGCAAGCTCCAGCCTTGGCACCTACCCTGCCCTAGAAGGGCTGGGCATGGTGATCGACCAATACTAGTTAGTTAGTTCAGACTCTCAGGTAAGGACCCACTAGGGGCGAGGGGTATAGAAACTTGTTTGGACTGCCCCCTTGTAAGCTGCACTCTGGGCAAGCACTGTTGACACCGACACTCTGAGACACTTCTCTCAGACTTACAAGTGGCTATGGTACAAATTTCTATCTAATTGCAGCAAGGGGAACCCCACACTGCCTACACAATACTGGAAGGGGTTTTACTTACTTGAATTAAAAAGGGTGGCTATGTGTCCTGGTCTTCCTTATATATAACCCCTCCTAACACCATGTGCAGTGGAGAAACTTTGTCAACACAAAGGCGTCCGTCTGCTTAAGACCCACAGATAACTTCACTAACGTTTCCCCCAGAAAACTGGCCAGATACTGAGAGAAAGAAAGCCTAGTCTTACTGTAATGGGTCTGGATGGAGGCAGATTTCCACGGTACTTCGGGATCTCCTCCAGGGCCCCAGGACAGATGTTGGGTCATGTGGGGGTGCTGCTCGATCTCAGCACGTCTTGTTCGTGTGGAGTCTGGTCTGGTAAGAACGTAGGTCACGATTTGTGACCGTCACACTGCCTAGATTCAAGTGTGGGCTGCCAGTTGTCTCTAGCTAACATAACCTAATGCTTGCCTATTCAGGCCTATAACTACCTATATTAGGGTGCTAGAGCTACACTATTAATATCTAACGTTGCCTTAATAATCCTACTATTAGTTTCGAACTGTACAAACTTGCCTAGGTGTGTCTAGGTGGATAAATCTATCAATTAAAATATACACAATAGTCACCTTCAAGCTGGAGTGTGCGTATGTTTTGTTGGGTGTGTGGGTTTATAAACTCCGAGGGCCGATCCATGGTATGTTTAAGGCTCCTAACGGCTCACTTACCCTGTGGAACTTTTAGTGACTAAAAAAGTTTCCACATCCTCCCGCCGACGAAGGTAACAGTTAGTCTATATCAAATTCACCTTCCGCAAGCCCTTACGGCGGGCCCTGGACACGAGTGCTGTCCGGCCACTCTCGTCGAGCAGACTCTGGTTTAACTCCGACTGTCTAGTTTCCGCCGTGTGGATCGCTGGGGGTGTAAACTTATGGGTTCCGGTGATCTTAACACCCTTCCCTTTAACTTTAAGGTCTTTCACACGTCTAGCCTTGTCTGAGCAGCTTCGTACTTTCCCACCCAGTGGCCCATATACCCTGGTAGCAATTCTTCCCACTGATACGAGGTTCCCTGGGTTTAATGACAATCTATCTCCCTCTCTAGGTACCCCATAAAAGCGTCTCCCCAAGGTGGCTAAGTGTTCGTCACTTCCTACTTGGTTTGGCTTACCTGGCGGTTCGTCGTGTACACTAACATTCATTATCCCTACTCCCCCAGCTATCGTGGTGTCAGCTTCCCCCCTCCCTGGCGTTGCAGGGAATTCATTAGGAATTCTGCCACCGATGATATATCCTGCTGGGGATCTGTATAAACCAATTCCTTCCTTAACAGTCCGTCGTGTAGACAGGAAGTCATCTAGATAGTTGGCTCCCACCAGGATACCTACATTTCTGACTGTGTCAGTGGTAATGTCCTGGTCTGCCAGCTTCACACCAAGGTCTTTTAATCGCTTGGTTGCTGCTGCAAGACCTCTGGTCGTAATAGCCGCAGGTAACGTATTTACTACCAAAGCTGTAATATTTCTGCGATGTCCTCCCAATTTAACAGTGACATCCACAACATCATAAGACTTGGGTGGGCCCTGACTTATAGCACCTCCCAATGTCGCATTAAATTTGTCGGTGGCCTTCAACTTTAACCTAGCCACCAACTTCTCTGTTATCATGGACACTTGTGCCCCTGAGTCGAAGAATAATCGGGTTGTTTCGGTTCTGTTCCCGCTCACAACCCCTGCCATGACTGTAGGTAGGGCAGCAGCTCTGTGCTTCTCACTCAGATTAGAGACTTTGCCCATACTAATCACGCTGGCTACCACTTCAGGCTCGGGCTCACCTTCTATCTCTACTGTGACATAGTGCAGTATGGTGCTTACCTTTCCGGCAATTATAGCACTCTGAAAGATGTGACTGGCAATCTTCTGCCTCATGTCTTCCACAACACCTTAAGCATAGCTGCAACTCCTTTAGTCTCTGCCGCCTACTGCTCAGTGTTGCATACCGAGAGCAACTCGTGCTAGTGTGTTCACCTTCGCAGAACACGCATATTCTGGTATGAATGTCTCTGAGGGTCTGCTTAGAGGTCCTTGTCTTAGACACTTCTTTGTCATAGTACACCCCAACGTTAGTGTTATGAGCTTTAAATTGATCTCCCGGGTTTTCGGAGCGGTCAAACGATTTCACCCTGGCGGGTGGTCTCTCTCTCTGACCTATATTCAGGTGCATCACGATATCGCCCAACCCCTCAACAATCTGTTGTACTGTGAACCGGTTAGTCCTATACTTCAAATGTAACTCATGTACTGTAGTGCTAGCTAGTTTCCTCTGAATCGTCTGACTGACCATCCATTCTGCGTTACCCCAATCATATAGATCTTTGAGACTATTTGTCAAACTACGAGGAATAGCAACAACGACGAGCCCCGCTATATGGGACTGATGGGGCTGTGTACGGACATCGCCTTTGAAAAACTTCTTTTTACACTGCCAGGATGGAAATGAGTTAGAAGTGTGATAGGGGAAGCCGGACTATGAAGTGAGGAGTGATGGGAGTTTACGAAGTAAGGGGACAAGTGAGGGGTAATCCGGGTATGTGATAACAGAAAATCTACTAGTAACCAGTGGTGATTTCTAGAGTAGCTACTTGGCATTGCTAGGTGTCTGATAGGATCAGTGGTTTCTTTTTAATAAAAAGTAAAGAAAAGAAAACAAATTTTTGTTGTGAAGTGATAAAGAGTGAAGAGTAACTATGGCTGGCATCAGAGGGGTTCAGGCTGCCATAATGATATTTATCATTATTGTGCATTTCTCTGAAGAAGGAAATCAGTCATGGGGTCTGGAAAAGGTGAATGAGGTGATAGTTCCCTGGAAAGTGAAAGCCCAACAGTGGCCATCATACCAGAAACGTAAGTGCCACTATCGCCCCAAGGTTTGGCAACCCCACATCTCCAAAACAAAACAGTGGCGCACAGCTTTTATAGTGGCGCTATTAAGTGGCGATATTCATACTAATCCAGGACCTCAATCTATTGTACAAGTGCAAAACAGACAGATAAATCATGGTGATAATGACGGTCTAGTTGCTAGTAATGATAACCTTAACGCTATAGGTAATGCACAGACAATAGAAACATTATTATCTCAGACACCAGACATTTGTATACACTGTAATAAGGTACGAAAGAAGAACAGTAAACTTACCGGTTGTAAATTGTGTAAAGGTTGGGTGCATAATGGATGTGTGTTCAATTATGGTAATGGTGCCAGATTTCATTTTGTTTGTAACAAATGCACTTTGGCACAGTTACCCTTTAGCAATGATGACATTCATTTTCCTATTTTTAATGTTAATGACCCCTTGCCACTTATTGATGATTATGATTGTCTTAGGAAAACAGGCCTTCACTTTATTCATGTCAACGCAAGATCACTTCTTCCAAAATTGGCAGAGATTAGGATTCTAGCTAACAGAACTAGAGCGGCAGTTATATCCATCTCGGAATCCTGGTTGGATGATACGGTGACTGAC
>WNWK01039437.1:0-17453 GCA_009830355.1 Cherax destructor
GGTTATTAAGGTCATACTCGTGTAGTATGTTAGCATTAATTCAGACAATCTCTGGTCATATACCAGCGCTTTTGAAATTATAAACTGGCACGAATCACGACAGTACAGATCAAAGGCTGTTTGAGTATTGACATGTGTAATGGTGCACTCTTCAATATGAATTATATTTTAAGCTTAGATCTCTTTTATAATACTGAATATACTGTACACCTTAGAAACGTAAACTTTTGGAAGTACATGTCATTATCATTGTTACTATCATTAACATATTATAACTATCATTAACATACTATAACTATCATTACCATACTGTAAATATTATTAACATACTGAAACTCTCAATAACACATTTTAACTATCATTAAAATCAGTTTTTCATTCACCTTACCAACAATGTGGCAGTAGTGGTGTGAGTCCTGGTTCACAGTCACTAATGTGGCAGTAGTAGTGTGAGTCCTGGTTCACAGTCACCAATGTGGCAGTAGTAGTGTGATTCCTGGTTCACAGTCATCAATGTGGCAGTAGTAGTGTGATTCCTGGTTCACAGTCACCAATGTGGCAGTAGTGGTGTGAGTCCTGGTTCACAGTCACCAATGTGGCAGTAGTGGTGTGAGTCCTGGTTCACAGTCACCAATGTGGCAGTAGTGGTGTGAGTCCTGGTTCACAGTCACCAATGTGGCAGTAGTGGTGTGAGTCCTGGTTCACAGTCACCAATGTGGCAGTAGTGGTGTGAGTCCTGGTTCACAGTCACCAATGTGGCAGTAGTGGTGTGAGTCCTGGTTCACAGTCACCAATGTGGCAGTAGTAGTGTGATTCCTGGTTCACAGTCACCAATGTGGCAGTAGTAGTGTGATTCCTGGTTCACAGTCACCAATGTGGCAGTAGTGGTGTGAGTCCTGGTTCACAGTCACCAATGTGGCAGTAGTAGTGTGATTCCTGGTTCACAGTCACCAATGTGGCAGTAGTAGTGTGATTCCTGGTTCACAGTCACCAATGTGGCAGTAGTAGTGTGAGTCCTGGTTCACAGTCACCAATGTGGCAGTAGTAGTGTGAGTCCTGGTTCACAGTCACCAATGTGGCAGTAGTAGTGTGAGTCCTGGTTCACAGTCACCAATGTGGCAGTAGTAGTGTGATTCCTGGTTCACAGTCACCAATGTGGCAGTAGTGGTGTGAGTCCTGGTTCACAGTCACCAGAGCAGAGCCATGGTCGTGGTGCTCCAGCAGTTGTATCACACACTACATCTAGGATTCCATACCGGCAGTCTGCCAATAGATGTGTAGATTTATTTTACAAAATCCTTTCAACGCTGCTTTTTTCTTCTCAATTTACAACTGTAGCTTCTTGTTTTCTTTTTGGAGATGCAAAAATCTTATTTATTTACTTTTTCTTAATTTTTATGATCTATATGAATCATATTTTCTAGTTTCTTCCCATCAGTTATAGAGAGCATTCTCAGTAATAATTCTGCCTTCTTAACTCGTATATTATATGTTAAATGTAACCTATTTTTGGCAAGGCAAACACTTGCATATTCAAACTGATGTTATGGACAGTTTTTTTTTTGTAATAATTTCACTATCTATATATCTGGAAGCTGTTTAATGTTTACAAGTGTATTTTTCTTAATCACTGTGTGTAATTCAGTGTAGTAGAGGCTTCATCTTTCCTTTGCTAGTCATATGCCCTTGTAGCACAAATTTAAAAGTAATGCATGAATGTGATCTGCTTTCTGTTGGGTATAATTATTCCCAGATCCCTCTCTGTTATTCGTTATTTCGTTATGGGGAACTCATTACAACGTACGCTCACGTGTGCGTGCGTGTGTGCGTGTGTGTGTGTGTGTGTGTGTGTTTGTGTTTTATGCACCTGCCCATCAGATAACACTCAGCTCCCTCAGGGATTCCCATAACCAACAATACACATCCTGAGTGGTGTAAATTGCTCTTATCTGGGGACTTTATCCGGCGAGGCCTGCCCTGCGACGAGGTGTCGGGGGAAGGGGGTAAGGGACCTGTCGTGCATATAAGGCTCAGGAAGAGGGCATCAACGCCCGGCTTTCACCCTTATTAGGTATAATGATGGTCAAACAGGAAGTTAGTAAGCTAGTAAACAAGCTAGTAAGTTAGTAAGAGGAGCTATCTGCTTCCAGCTTCTTCAGTACTATTTATTTTTAAATGAGAAGGTCCTTGCTGGTCTGATCTTCTCATCGACATTTGTTCACTGAGCTTGACGAAGCCGACCATCACGGGAAGGAAGGTGTCCTGATGCTGATTATTGTTGTTATTATTATTATTATTATTATTATTATTATTATTATTATTATTATTATTATTATTATTATTATTATTATTATTATTATTATTATTATTATTATCAAAAGAAGCGCTAAACCACTCCTGATGCTGATGAATGATGAATACTACAAAGAATTACATCTAAATTTACGTGCCTGGAACTTCGCTATGAATTAACTAATAACAATAACATAAAACTGATCATAAATATAAACAGCTCAGGGAGAAATTAAAGTTTTCTTTTAATATAGTCAACTAACACTGAAAGTTTGCAGCCTGTTAGAAAAGACATTCTCCAGTAATTGAATCTAATGATTACAAGCGTTTTTAAGAATTTCAGTAAAGTTCAACATTTACAACTACACAATCTTAGCTTAATGGGTGACATCCATCATCCGAAGCTGAGCAGAGGAGGCATTATTTATTGAACGGTAATGAATTTCAGTATTTAATAAAATTAGTAAAGTTGGAAATATGCAGCCAATAAAACCTTGAGCGTTGGTTACTGAAAACCACACCATGGCTGAAAATTTGAAACCAATTAAAAGACCTTTCTCCAGTTATCATACGGAATTCAACCAATTCAATATTTTTTTTTTCGTATATTGACTTATATACCGGTATTTAGGTCAATATATGCATCTAACGGACTGTCCCCTCAGTAATGTGCATTAAATATTGAAGCTGTTCAAAAAGAGGAAGACTAAATTATTTAAGGTGTTTTTGAAAGGTATAAAAGTTATACTCTGTTTTATAAATGAAATTGGCAAAAATATGTCAGTAATTACATGAATTTTACCCAAGTTACAGAACACCAGTGTTAAAATTTGAAGTTGATCAGATGACTCCTCATGTTATTAGCAAAATATAAACGAAAAGAGAGAAGAAAAAACGAGGGGGGAAGAGATAAAAAAAAAATAGATAAATACTTTAAGGTCTCCCTTCGGGGATACATAACAATAATAGTTATTTTTTAATTCATTCCAATATATAATCATAACATGAAATGTAATCTTGCTTGAAACAATTCTATTTTACTCTATACAGTTTTTGTGATCCTAATGACTTGTGACTATTCATTCACAACACTGATTATACTACAACCCTTATACTAACAACCCCACATTATACTACACAACCCCACATTATACTACACAACACTACATTATACTACACAACCCCACATTATACTACACAACCCACATTATACTACACAACCCCACATTATACTACACAACCCCACATTATACTACACAACCTACATTATATACTACCCAAAAACAAACCCCACATTATACTACACAACCCCACATTATACTACACAACCCACATTATATACACAACCCCACATTATACTACACAACCCCACATTATACTACACAACCCCACATTATACTACACAACCCCACATTATACTACACAACCCCACATTATACTACACAACACTACATTATACTACACAACCCCACATTATACTACACAACCCCACATTATACTACACAACCCCACATTATACTACACAACCCCACATTATACTACACAACCCCACATTATACTACACAACCCCACATTATACTACACAACCCCACATTATACTACACAACACTACATTATACTACACAACCCCACATTATACTACACAACCCCACATTATACTACACAACCCCACATTATACTACACAACACTACATTATACTACACAACCAGCTTGCTGGCTGAGTCTGGTCAACAAGGTTCTTAGTACTAGCGGCTCACAGTCCCACATACTGAAGCAATCACAACTTGGTTTATAAGGCACTTGTTGCAGATAATTGTCCAGTTTTCACTCGAAAACTTCCACCTCCTTTCCGGCAATATTTCTGCATCAGTTTATGTTGACACAACGTTCCCTCGTGTCTCTGGCGCACCATACTCTTCAGTGGGTTTGATCTACACTTCCTACCATTTATCTCACTTCAGTAAATTATTATAATAAATATGCAGTGTGCAAACGGGAGTTGGTTCTCATGTGTCTTCCACATTTATACCAGATGCAGTTCGGTCGGTGTTCGATCCGAGAAAGGTATCCCAGTGGTGCATAAACCCAGCCCCCTGCATCTCAATACACGGGATGTCAATAGTAAACAGTGCGGCATAAATTTGTAATACAATGAAACACGGTTTTAGCACTGAAGATAAAATGAGAATCACAAGATATTCACAAGTTATCATGTAGAAATGAATTTCTCAAATTCACCAACAAAATAAAACATTTGGACATACACAGCCCAAAATTCATTCAAGACATCTGTTTAGAAACATCAGCTTTAAAACCAAATTAAAAAGTCAGTTTGGTTTCTCAGAAAAAAACAATATTACCAAATACTCAAGCACTTTAAGTTTGAAGCCGCTCAGAACTTGCATTATCAAGTTATCAGCACTGAAGTGTAGCCAGTCGGAGGAGGCACTCTGAAATTATCGCATAAAAACAATAGTTCAGTTTTCCAAGTAACTGTTAAGTAGGCCTTAGGTACGTAACATTCCAATTTTACAAACTATACAAACCTATACAAACTATACAAACACTGATTTATTTCTGATCGTTAAAGACATTCTCTATTTATTTCACGAAAACCAATTTGTTTAATAAAATTTGACATATATAGCTTACACAACAGAAGGAGAAGCTTCTTTTAAAGAAAATACATCAGCACTAAAAGTTTGAAGGCGACCAGATGATGCATTCCACAGTTAATGCTCAGAAAAATTACACCTTCACAACCTTTACCCTCGAAAAGGTTTGATAATTTTCATGAAATGAATCAGTCATGAAAGATAGATGTTGTTTAGAAAATTTGAATATTAACAGGAAGAAGTGATAAACTAGTAGGGGCCCAATAGTAGCTGGAGAATGAGGGACATTCATATTCGATCAAAGGAAGGAAAGAATAGGTCCAGTTCCTTGGATCAAGAATCAAGGCATCCTCCTGAAGGATGCATTCTCCAGTGTTTTAAAGCAAGATAATTCTATACCATTTCGAAAGTAAAAGTGGCAAAATGGGACCTACAAACTCCATAAATAATACCAGCCATCATGACACGAAATAATAATAACACGATGGCAAACACTGAACCCAGATAGTAATAGTTCACTGCTGGTGAAAATTTGACAAGAAAACTGTTGTTAACAGTGTGCCAGATCTGGTATAAAGTCGCACAGTATATAATGGTTCACTAAGATGTTGTAAAATTGCGAATTTTCAATATTTCAGTTTTCTTTTAATGAATTCCATCAGCACTGGAAGACTGAATCCTATGAAAAAGCCGTTCTTGAGTAGTTGCTCTTAATGCAATGATTCCATGGTTTATTTTAACAGTTTCATTATAAATTAAATTTTGTACCTATACAACCAAAACTTACTGGGAAGTCATCCTTTTGAAGACTATCAGAGGATTCAGTCTTGTTGAATGTAAATCAGTATTACTATTAATTCTATAAATGTGGCAAATTAGGGCTTATGCAGATCAGTAACGATGCGAACTTTGCTTTCTTGAAAAAAAAAACTGGGGAGAAAATTTGAAGCCGACCAAAAGAGGCATTCTCCAGTTATCGCAGGGATTCCAGATTTCAAAAGTATTTTATATTGTTGTTTGCACACAAACTAAACTTAATGAGTACTATCCTGGCCACAAGAAACTCTGCCATTAAATACTGAGCAGGTTCAAAAGATAGACTGGAATACATATAATGTGATTTAATGGGAATATAATTTCACGTTATTTTACCCATATTATTATTATTTTTATAATCAAATAGAAGCGCTATATTTTACCCATAAAAATGGCAGATATGCATCTACACACTTGACTTTCACTTCCCATCATCGTCAGATTAGAAAGTATCTTTTCTAGCTTTAGAAACCAAACAGCAAAGGGTCTTGAAAACTATCATAGCTATTTCAGGAAGCTGGGATGGGTTTTACAACTTTGGTCATTGATCACTTGTACATGATAATTGTTCCATATAAGTTATAATTTGGGAGTTTTATTAATCAAATATTTTTCTAAGTAATAACTGAAGAATATCTCTTCAGCTTTTACTTTATTAAATTATCCAAGACTCTTGTAAAAATTTCTAACGTTATGTTTATTAAGCGCCAGTAATTTTTCTTACTAAATTTTCTGCTTACTTCCTTGCTTGCTTATTTACTTAAACTTAAATATTGATCAGTCTTATTTTGAAAAAGTTTTAATTGATTTTGCCTGTGTAGGTCCCAATTTTCCTTTTATGGAAGAAATTGGGATAATTAAAATACTGGTTATCATGCAATAATTTCTTAGTGTCTAATCTGAGTATGCTTCTTATGAATGACTTAAATGTTTAATGGCTGATGTCTGATATCAGTCGGTTGGTGACAAATAAGATTAGTTTACGCAGATGCAATTTTGCTAAATTACTGTGCTTAATTATATAATGATAAAACTTAGAACTGTTGAATTTTGACCCATTACTGAGAGTGCCTCGTTTTATCAGCTTCAGAGAAAATTTAAATTGATTTTGGGATGTCTAGGTATCAATTTGCGAATTTTATTGAAGATATGTTATTATTTCTAAATGTCTCATCCGATCGGATTCAACGCTTCAAGTCTGTTGTATCATTCAAGAAGAAAGTTATGGCTTATTTTATTATTGGCATAGATGCCAATCTTCCAAATTTTACTCGAATCCTTCAGCTGTCCTTGTCTGGTAGTTCATAGGACGTAGGCAAATACAAATATCTAAAAAATAGAATTTTTTTTCTCTAACAGGATTCTAAAACTAAATAAAACAGAATACAAATAAGAAAAAATAAACTTGAAAATATTAAAAACTAGAGTTTTTGTGTTTTTAAATTTGCAGGAAAAACGTCAAAATTTTCACACGTTAAGTAACCCTTGAATAATATATTTTTGAACTGCTTTATTGTAGAGACAGTTTTAGTATTTTAAATGTGTTTCGTCCACAACTTGAAAAACGACTCATCAGAGTGGCCTCAAAATTTCCAAGCTAGGGAACTATATCTTAGAAAAGGTTCATGGCACAACGGGAGTAAGCAGGTGTTATTTTGTCAATTTTGTAAACCCTTTCTTGATTTTTGTTTGCATGTAGTAAGTTGAAAAAGCCGTGTCTGGTCAGCATCAAGTCTTCACTTCTGGTATTTCCTACTATGAAGTAGATTTTAATGTTATTAAATTATGTAGGCGCTATTTTTTTATTATTTTAGAGAATAAAAAGACACAATACCGTGACTGGAACAATGCACAAATAACCCGCACATAGACTGAAACTTATGACGACGTTTCGGACTATTAACTACCTAATGGTCCAAGTCGGACGGAAACGTTGTCATGATTTTCAGTTTCCTATGTGTAGGTTATTTGTGCATTGCTAATATGATTTTTAAAGCTGATGTGCTATTATTTTTCAAGCAATAGCTCGAGTATGCTCCATCTGATGAACTTTAATTAATCTTTAGTGGACGATATATATTATAAAAAAGGCTGATAGCTTTGGGAATTAGAAATTTACCAGTTTACTAACATATAATTAATACTCTTAGATTTATTGGATTCCATGCGATAATTGTGTTTTTATGTAACTAAATCAGCAAATTTGTACCTACACTGCCTAAACTTGTAATGTATTGTCTCAAAAATGAATCGGCTCTTAATTTTTTCGAGATGGTCAGATGATAAATGCTCAAAATATTTCACAGATGATTACCACACTTTCCAAAACTTAGAAAATTGGCATCATAACACACCACTAACAACAACAACAACAGACTTGTAAGTACAACACAACTGTGTTGAAAATTTGAGGTTGATCAAAAGAGGCTTTTTTAAGGACCCGGAGATAAGCCAAAATGAGACTCCAGCCGAATATTTCAACAGTTGCATGATTTATTTTTTTGTAACGCTATACCAGTGGCATAAGTTTGATGTCACTCCAATAAGTCATTTTCAAGTAATAACGGGAACCTCAGAGCAAAAAACAAACTCTGTAATCCACTTTAAGGTCCCCCTTTGTGGATACCTAATTATAGTCTAGGATCGATATTTCACTACATAAGACATCTTTAACGAGAGTTTCTATGAAGGCTCTAAAAATTCCATTTATTTATGTAAGTCGGCCATTAAATTTACATAACTATTTGTCAATACCACAAAACGGATGGGACTCGAACCTATGGCAGGCGAGTTTGTAAAGTGATAATACGATTTTGCGATTTTTTTTTAATATAGTTTTTAAACACGTTTA
Organism: Cherax destructor; assembly: GCA_009830355.1. Lineage (NCBI taxonomy): Eukaryota > Metazoa > Arthropoda > Malacostraca > Decapoda > Parastacidae > Cherax > Cherax destructor. The sequence continues at coordinate 8,576 of WNWK01039437.1, forward strand.
TTTGCAGAAATAAAGGAGATTAATCAAACTTCACTAATGATTTTGAACTAATGATTTTGCTTGAGAATTTATTAGCACTGAAATACCAGGCGCATGAAAAATATAGAATAACCCAATAATAACGTAATAATGCAAGGATCTCACTCCAGACAATGCTTCCTCTGAACATAAACAATCAGGAGCACACTCGAGACCAGGTTCATCCTAGTGTGTTGATCTGCGGGGGTGTGACCAGCTCAGCACCCCAGTTGATCTGCGGCGGTGTGACCAGCTCAGCACCCCAGTTGATCTGCGGCGGTGTGACCAGCTCAGCACCCCAGTTGATCTGCGGGGGTGTGACCAGCTCAGCACCCCAGTTGATCTGCGGGGGTGTGACAAGCTCAGCACCCCAGTTGATCTGGGGCGGTGTGAGCAGCTCAGCACCCCAGTTGATCTGGGGCGGTGTGAGCAGCTCAGCACCCCAGTTGATCTGCGGCGGTGTGATCAGCTCAGCACCCCAGTTGATCTGGGGCGGTGTGACCAGCTCAGCACCCCAGTTGATCTGGGGCGGTGTGACCAGCTCAGCACCCCAGTTGACCTGCGGCGGTGTGACCAGCTCAGCACCCCAGTTGATCTGGGGCGGTGTGACCAGCTCAGCACCCCAGCGATGAGGTCTGCTGAACCACAACACGCTGACACACCTTCATAATGAACGTTAAGAAGTCCACGCACGCTTTGTGGGTTGGTCAGTTGCCTTTTCAGCACTCCTTGGTCATGGAACTGAGAAAGGTCATGACGCTTGGATTATTATTTGACCTACTGTCTGCTTGTGTAGACAGCAGTTTATTGTTCCGTTGCATGCCAGGGTATAAGGCGGTTTATACAGTGTATATAGGAAATTGTTGTTCCACTGTTAGTGTACGCGACATTTTGTTGCACCATTGCCTGGCAGTGTACTGAACAATTTGTTAACGCATTGACAAGCAGTGTTCACGGTATATTGTTCGTCCACTGTCTGCTGGTATACACGACCTTATGTTGTTCAGCTTCTTGCAAGTGTTCACAGCAATTTGTTGTTCTACTGCCTGCTAGTGTACACGACTGCTTGTTAACTCATTGCCTTACAGTGTACAGGAAAGTTTGATGATCCACTACTTGACAGTACACATGACTCCTTGACATACTATATGACAATGTACATGACACCTTGCTGTGGCAGCCACAGTGTTGTTGCAGTCACGGTGTTGTTGCAGTCACGGTGCTGTGCCAGCCACAGTGTTGTTGCAGTCACTGTGTTGTGGCAGTCACAGTGTTGTTGCAGTCACGGTGTTGTTGCAGTCACTGTGTTGTTGCAGTCACTGTGTTGTTGCAGTCACTGTGTTGTTGCAGTCACTGTGTTGTTGCAGTCACTGTGTTGTTGCAGTCACTGTGTTGTTGCAGTCACGGTGTTGTTGCAGTCACGGTGTTGTTGCAGTCACGGTGTTGTTGCAGTCACGGTGTTGTTGCAGTCACGGTGTTGTTGCAGTCACGGTGTTGTTGCAGTCACGGTGTTGTTGTAGTCACGGTGTTGTTGCATTCACTGTGTTGTGGCAGTCACAGTGTTGTTGCAGTCACGGTGTTGTTGCAGTCACGGTGTTGTTGCAGTCACAGTGTTGTTGCAATCACGGTGTTGTTGCAGTCACGGTGTTGTTGCAGTCACGGTGTTGTTGCAGTCACGGTGTTGTTGCAGTCACGGTGTTGTTGCAGTCACGGTGTTGTTGCAGTCACGGTGTTGTTGCAGTCACGGTGTTGTTGCAGTCACTATGTTATTGCAATCACGATGTTATTGCAATCACGATGTTGTTGCAATCACGGTGTTGTTGCAGTCACGGTGTTGCAGTCACAGTGTTGTTGCAGTCACGGTGTTGTTGCAGTCACGGTGTTGTTGCAGTCACGGTGTTGTTGCAGTCACGGTGTTGTTGCACTCACAGTGTTGTTGCAGTCACGGTGTTGTTGCACTCACAGTGTTGTTGCAGCCACGATGTTGTTGCAGTCACGGTGCTGTTGCAGCTACGGTGTTGTTGCAGCTACAGTGGCGTCTGCAGTCATAGTATTATTGCAGTCAGTTGTTGTAATCACAGTTGTTGCAATCGCAGTGTTTTTTCATTCACAGTGTTGTTGCAGTCAAGGGGTTGTTGCAGTAAAGTGGTTCTTACGGCTACGGTGTTGTTATAGTCCCGGTATTGCAGTCACGATGGTCGTGCAGTTTTAGTGTTGTTGCAATTATGATGTTGTTGTAGTAATGGAGCTTTTGCAGCTAAGGTGCTGCTGTAGTCACGATGTTGTAGCAAATACGATGTTGTTGCAGCCACGGTGATGTTGCAGTCAAGGTGTTGTGGTATTCATGGTGTTGCTGCAGCCATGGTGCTGCAACCAAATTGTTTTTGCATGAGACATGAAGCGTCCTCCTATGCAACAAGCACATAATGCATGCAGCACCCGCCCCATGCAACAAACACATGAGACATGCAACATCCTCATCATGCAACAAACGCATGAGACATGCAACATCCTCCCCATTCATCAAAGCCATTAGATATGCAGTACCCACGTCATGCGTGTTGCGCATGCATCATGCAGCAAGCACCATATGCGTCAAGCGCAAATGGAGACGCAGCACCCGTTCCATACGTGTTGCGCATGTAGTGCATATATTATTAACTGTGACAACATGTACATCTCTGAGTTGATCACTCTTACAAACACACGAGAAGTACCTGAATGGCAGCGTCATGTCAGGGAGGAGTTTTAACATACAGAAGAAGTAAAAATAAGCGTCCACCTCCATACACACACACACACACACACACACACTTATCGCTTTGTTTACTAACACAACCAGACACTGTACAGTTAAGCTTAGTCTGCTTCACAAACACTTCCTCCACCTCCCGAAGGAAATATTACTTTTTACGTCCTATAGTGTGTTATAGAAGATCAACAAAACTTTATTCTGATTACTAATCCTGGAGGTATAACCCAGTAAAGCCTAGCACAGTGTTCTACCGCAGGGACAAAATAGCCTGACGAAGCTTCACACAGACCTTAAGATTGTCCCAGTAAAACCTCCTCTATGACCGGCATCTTTCTTAACATTTTTATCGCAATTACTTAAATTAGAAACAAATTTGTGTGTCAACTATTTCAGTGCTGGAAATTTTTAAAACTGCTTGAAATGCCGTATTAATGAGTATGTCAGTTATGCAATTACACGCCTAGTTAGAAAAAGAGTTAATCAAAGGAATAATTAATGCACTCTGAAAGGTTATTTCATTTTGCGACTGAAAATGAAAAGAATATTATATAACGAACACGCGCTTACATCTGCTTGAATAACTCTCAAACCCCGACTCGCTAATATCTCTCCGAGTATTGCTTCCACACGTAACTCACTAAACATTATTATTCACTTTGCAACAAATATTATATTCCCTAAGGATTGCAAACAATATTCCTTGTAGAGAGCATAAAGTATTCCCGTATGACACGTGTATGTTGGCCAATGTTCCCCATAAAGCATGAACAATAACGTCATGAAATTTACTTTATGATCAGCGTGAAAGATAAACAATGCTACACATATGCTACACACATGCTACACAATGCTACACACATGCTACACACATGCTTGTGACTGAAGCTTCAGTGTTCGTTGTGCGGTATTAAAGATATTGGCAATATGAGCGTAATGGCTGCTTTTACTCCGACTGATGTTCACACCAGTAATTGGACTCCGCAGTTATGTTATTGAACGCGGCTGTGCCCATATCCATTAGAAATTCGATAAGTAAGGCATCATGAGAATGATACGCTATACTTATCGCTATACCTCACACAGACACACACCTTGTACGTCAGGCCCATATTGGAGTATGCATCCGTAGTATAGAAACCACACCTAGTCAAGCACGTCTGAAAATTAGAGAAAGTGCAAAAGTTTGCAGCAAGACTAGTCTTACATCCAAGCTGGAGGTACGCTTTACCCAAGCTGCACCAGAATGAGAGACGCAAGCTTGAGTATGTTATTCCCAAGCTTAAATAGTCACACCCTAGTTTGGATATGTTACACCCTTGTTTGGGTATGTTACACCCTTGTTTGGGTATGTTACACCCTACTTTGGGTATGTTACACCCAACCTGAAACATACAGTTAAGTGAATGGCAGATGATGTTTTATTTGTCAGGAAACAGGACGAGCTTCTCCTGGCACTGGTCTTTGTCAAATGATGACCCGTAACAGGTTGAACATCAGCTGGGATGAAAATCACTGCCAAGTGCAACAATCACTAACAAGTTTAACAATCACCAGGTGCAACAATCACCAGGTGCAACAATCACCAGGTGCAACAATCACCAGGTGCAACAATCACCAGGTGCAACAATCACCAGGTGCAACAATCACCAGGTGCAACAATCACCAGGTGCAACAACTACCAACAATAAGGAAGCTAATTCCTTATGATGTCGATGAAAGGTTCTAGATCCAAGGAACTGGCCCTGTCCTTCATTTCTTTGCATCGTATTTGATTCCTTTTCCCCAGACGATGTATGAAAATTGAACATTTTCTCCTATACATAATAATATAAAAAGCAGAAAAAGAAGAAGAAGAAGAAGAAGAAGAAGAAGAAGAAGAAGAAGAAGAAGAATTAATAATTGGAAAACAAATGAAGGAAATGTGATATGATAGCTACATCATGAGATGTGATGATAAAACAGAAAAGGTAAACCTCTTGATTATATTACAAGACTGCCATTCCCACGAGCCCTCCTGGGGCGGGCAAGACGGCAGCCCAGAGGCCTAGCTTCTCCCTACGTGCCCCGTGAGGGCGGGGAATGGGGCTAGGCCTGGGGACAGTTGGTCCCAGAAGATGAGGAGGTACTTGTACCTCCTCACATGAGAGACATAGGTCTCAGACACTCCCAAGACAGGGAGCCAAGGCCGGGTCACAATCTGGAAAAGACCCGGTCCGGGAAAGTACCGGCGAATCAAGAACAACATCTTGATTATTAGCCGCGAGGAAGATAAGACGACGCAATTTGAAGCTGCAGACGTTACGTGAGAGTTGATGCAGGAAATATTTCTTTGCATTCACAGTGTCAGTTAACAAGTAAAGATTTCCAGGAGGAGTCTGTAAGGAGTGTATGAAGGACAAGACATAATTTTGACAATGACTTTTCAAGTCGTGACTTGAAAAATTAAATAACTTAAAAAAAAAACTCTTTTAAATCGCTATATATTTTATAGACAGATACATCTAACAGTGGTCTCAGAGTGATATTTGGAGAATGCCTTTCATGACTGCCTTAACATTCTTAGGACTGGTAAATTATTTACAAATGTTGGCATTAAAGTTGGGAATTGAAAGTACGAAATTGTTACTTCATGTTGGAAAACTCTGCTTTGCAGGTACAAACTTGCTATTTTCTCATAAGAATTTAGACTAATGGTTTGTGTAAGATGACTTTATAATGAGTTTTCTAATCGGCTTCAAACTTTCAACGATGATTTGTGTATTTTACTTAGAGCAAAGTTCGAATTGTTATTGGACTGTGAGGTGTTTCGTATACGCTGTATGAGCTGTGTGGGTTGTGTGAGTTGTGTGTGGTGTTCTGTGAGTTGTGTGGGTTGTGTGGGTTGTGTGAGCTGTGTGTGGTGTTCTGTGAGTTGTGTGGGTTGTGTGAGCTGTATGTGGTGTTCTGTGAGTTGTGTGGGTTGTGTGGGTTGTGTGGGTTGTGTGGGTTGTGTGAGCTGTGTGTGGTGTTCTGTGAGTTGTGTGGGTTGTGTGGGTTGTGTGAGCTGTGTGTGGTGTTCTGTGAGTTGTGTGGGTTGTGTGAGCTGTGTGTGGTGTTCTGTGAGTTGTGTGGGTTGTGTGGGTTGTGTGAGCTGTGTGTGGTGTTCTGTGAGTTGTGTGGGTTTTGTGAGCTGTGTGTGGTGTTCTGTGACCTGTACTCACCTATTTGTACTCACCTATTTGTACTCACGTATCTGTGGTTGCAGGGGTCGATTCAAAGCTCCTGGCCCCTCTCTCTCTCTGCTCCATAAGCTTTATCAAACCTCGTCAAAAAACTACGTATGGTTCCTGCGTCCACTACGTCACTTTCCAGACTATTTCACTTCCTGACAACTCTGTGACTGAAGAAATACTTCCTAACATTCCTTTGACTCATCTGAGTCTTCAACTTCCAATTGTGACCCCTTATTTTTGTGTCCCATCTCTGGAACATCCTGTCTCTATCCACCTTGTCAATTCCTCGCAGTAATTTGTATGTCGTTATCATGTCTCCCTTAACACTTCTGTCCTCCAGCGTCGTCAGGCCGATTTCCCTTAATCTTTTTTTGTAGGACATTTCCCTTATCTATGAAACTAGTCTTGCTGCAAACCCTTGCACTTTCTATAATTTCTTGACGTGATTGACCAGGTGTGGGGTTCAAAACTGGTGCTGCATACTCCAGTATGGGCCTGACGTACCCGGTGTAGAGTCTTGAAAGATTCCTTACTGAGGTATCGGAACGCTATTCTCAGGTTTGCCAGGCGCCCATATGCAGCAGCAGTTATCTGGTTGATGAGCTCCTCAGGAGATGTGCTCGGTATTATACTCACCCCAAGATCCTTTTCCTTGAGTGAGGTTTGCAGTCTTTGGCCACCTAGCCTATACTCTGTCTGCGGGTAGCCAGTTGCTGGACCAGGCTTGTAGCCTGTCCAGGCCTCTTTGAAGTCTTGCCTGATCCTCATCCTATTTATTTCTCTTCATTAACTTCACATCAGCTGCAAACAGGGACACTTCTGAGTCTGTCCCTTCCGTCATGTCCTTCACGTATACCAAAAATTGCACTGGTCCTCGGACTTAGCCCTGAGGAACCCCGCTCGTCACAGGCACCCACTCTGACACATCGTCACGTACCATAACTCGTTGTTGCCCTTCCTGTTAGGCGTGCCTGGTCCTCTAGCTTTTGCACTAATCTCTTGTGAGGAACTGTGTCGAAGACCTTCTTGCAGTCCAAGAAAATGCAATCTACCCACCCCTCTCTCTATTGTCTTACTTCCGTTACCTTGTCATAAAACTCCAGTAGGATTGTGACACAGGATTTTCCTTCCCTGAATCCGTGCTGGTTGTTGTTTATAAGCTTGTTCCATTCCAGGTGCTCCATCACTCACCTCCTGATAATCTTCTCCATGAATCTGCATACTATACATGCCAATGACACTGGTCTGTAGTTTAGTGCCTTGTGTCTGTCTCCTTCCTTAAAAATGGGGACTACATTTGCGGTCTTACATACCTCAGGTAGTTGCTCACTTTCAATGGATGTGTTGAAAATTGTTGTTAGTGGCACACACAGCGTCTCTACTCCCTCACATACTTCTTGGTCGTTTCTCCCTCACATACTTTTTGGTCGTTTCTTGTGAGCTCCTCGCATAATTCTTGGTCGTTTCTTGTGAGCTCCCCACTTTCTTTCCTCAGCCTGATTACCTGGTCCTTGACTGTTGTCTTCCTCCTGATGTGGCTATACAACAGCTTCGGGTCAGACTTGATTTTCGATGCTCTGTCGTTTTCATACTGTCGCTGGGCCTCCCTCCTTATCTGTGCATTCTCATTTCTGGCTCTTCGACTAATCTCTTTATTTTCCTGGGTCCTGTGTTGGTTGTTGTGTGAGCTGTGTGTGTTTTCGTGTGAGCTGTGTGGGTTGTTGTGTGAGCCCTGTGGGGTGGGGTGTGAGCTGTGTGGGGTGTTGTGTTTGGTGTTATGTGAGCTGTGTGTTGTGTTATGTGAGCTGTGTTGTGTTGTGTGAGTTGTGTGGAGTACCGTGTAGTGTGACCTGTGTGGAGTACCGTGTAGTGTGACCTGTGTGGAGTACCGTGCTGTGTGACCTTTGTGGAGCAGTGTGGAGTACCGTGTAGTGTGACCTGTGTGGAGCAGTGTGGAGTACCGTGTAGTGTGACCTGTGTGGAGCAGTGTGGAGTACCGTGTAGTGTGACCTGTGTGGAGCAGTGTGGAGTACCGTGTAGTGTGACGTGTGTGGAGCAGTGTGGAGTACCGTGTAGTGTGACCTGTGTGGAGCAGTGTGGAGTACCGTGTAGTGTGACCTGTGTGGAGCAGTGTGGAGTACCGTGAAGCGTGACATGTGTGGAGCAGTGTGGAGTACCGTGTAGTGTGACCTGTGTGGAGCAGTGTGGAGTACAGTGTAGTGTGACATGTGTGGAGTACCGTGTAGTGTGACATGTGTGGAGTACCGTGTAGTGTGACCTGTGTGGAGTACCGTGTAGTGTGACCTGTGTGGAGTACCGTGTAGTGTGACCTGTGTGGAGTACCGTGTAGTGTGACCTGTGTGGAGTACCGTGTATGACAGCAGGCGGGGTTCACGCTGAGTATGACAGCAGGCGGGGGTTCACGCTGAGTATGACAACAGGCGGGGGTTCACGCTGAGTATGACAGCAGGCGGGGGTTCACGCTGAGTATGACAGCAGGCAGGGTTCACGCTGAGTATGACAGCAGGGGGGTTCCCCGCTGAGTATGACAGCAGGCGGGGTTCACGCTGAGTATGACAGAAGCGGGGTTCACGCTGAGTATGACAGCAGGCGGGGTTCACGCTGAGTATGACAGCAGGCGGGGGTTCACGCTGAGTATGACAGCAGAGGGGGGTTCACGCTGAGTATGACAGCAGGCGGGGGTTCACGCTGAGTATGACAGCAGGCGGGGGTTCACGCTGAGTATGACAGCAGGCGGGGTTCACGCTGAGTATGACAGCAGGCGAGGGTTCACGCTGAGTATGACAGCAGGCGGGGTTCACGCTGAGTATGACAGCAGGCGGGGTTCACGCTGAGTATGACAGCAGGCGGGGTTCACGCTGAGTATGACAGC
>WNWK01039438.1:0-17452 GCA_009830355.1 Cherax destructor
ACATCAGGAGGAGAACAACAGTCAAGGACCAGGTGATCAGGCTGAGGAAGGAGGAGGGGAGGTCACAAGAAATGACCGGAAGTGTGTGAGGAGCTCAACATGAGATTCAAGAGGTGTTCACAGAGGAGATAGAAGGGCCTCCAGAAAGGAGGAAGGTAGGGTACACCATCAAGTGCTGGACACAATACACACAAATGAGGAGGAAGTGAAGAGGCTACTAGCGAGCTAGATACTCAAAGCGATGGGGCCAGATAACATCTTCCATGGGTCCTGAGAGGGAGCAGAGGAGCTATGTGCACCCCTAACAACCATCTTCAACACATCTATCGAAACAGGGCAACTACCTGAGGTTTGGAAGACAGCAAATGTAGTTCCAATTTTTAAAAAAGGAGACAGGAACGTAGCACTAAACTACAGACCAGTGTCACTGACATGTATTGTATGCAAGGTCATGGAGAAGATAGTCAGGAGAAGGGTGGTTGAGCACCTAGAAAGGAATGAGCTTATCAACGACGGCCAACACGGTTTCAGGGACGGGAAATCCTTGTCACAAACCTACTGAGTTCTACGACAGGTGACAGCGATAAGCAAGAGAGAGAGGGGTGGGATTGCATATTCTTGGATTGTAAGAAGGCGTTTGACACAGTTCCACACAAGATTAGTGCAGAAGCTGGAGGACCAGGCAGGGTAACAGGGAAGGCACTACATTGGATCAGGGAATACCTGTCAGGGAGACAGCAGCGAGTCATGGTACGTGGCGAGGTGTCAGGAGTGGGCGCCGTGACGAGCGGGGTTCCACAGGGGTCAGTCCTGGGACCAGTGCTGTTTCTGGTATTTGTGAACGACATGACGGAAGGAATAGACTCCGAAGTGTCCCTGTTTGCAGATGATGTGAAGTTGATGAGAAGAATTCAATCGGACGAGGACCAGGCAGAACTACAAAGGGATCTGGACAGCCTGCAAGCCTGGTCCAGCAACTGGCTCCTGGAGTTCAATCCCACCAAGTGCAAAGTCATGAAGATTGGGGAAGGCAAAGAAGACCGCAGACGGAGTACAGCCTAGGGGGCCAGAGACTGCAAACCTCAATCAAGGAAAAGATCTTGGGGTGAGTATAACACCAGACATCTCCTGAGGCGCACATCAACCAAATAACTGCTGCAGCATATGGGCGCCTAGCAAACCTAAGAACAGCATTCCGACATCTTAATAAAGAATCGTTCAGGACCCACACTGTGTACGTTAGGCCCATATTGGAGATGCAGCACCAGTTTGGAACCCACACCTAGCCAAGCATGTGAAGAAGCTCGAGAAAGTGCAAAGGTTTGCAACAAGACTAGTCCCGGAGCTAAGGGGTATGTCCTACGAGGGAGGTTAAGGGAAATCGACCTGACGACACTGGAGGACAGGAGAGATAGGGAGACATGATAACAACATATAAGATACTGAGAGGAATTGACAAAGTGGACAGAGACAGAATGTTCCAGAGATGGGACACAACAACAAGGGGACACAGATGGAAGTTGAAGACTCAGATGAATCACAGAGATGTTAGGAAGTATTTTTCAGTCACAGAGTTGTCGGGAAGTGGAATAGTTTAGGAAGCGATGTAGTGAGGCAGGCTTATACATAGCTTTAAGCAGAGGTATGATAAAGCTCATGGCGCAGGGAGAGTGACCCAGTAGCGGCCAGTGAAGAGGCGGGGCCAGGGCTTTGACTCGACCCTGCAACCACAACTAGGTGAGCACAACTAGGTGAGCACGTGTCAATGCTTTATTTACAGGGAGCAAAGTCAGGGTATTTTTCCAGAATGGTCTGTAATATACCACTGTGGATAAAATACTTTGACTATCTTGAACATTTCTGAATGAGTAGTCTCTGAATTCATTAATTTTATGCACTCCAGTACATAATGACGCAGTGTGACAATAATCCAACTGGCAAAGTTTACATCTTGTTTGGTCTACATCTGGTGGTGGTGATTTAACCTGCCAAAGATACTTGTAACCCAGCCGGAGGCGGGCGGTAGTGACATCCAAGAGTCTGCTTATTTTGTTGGATGCACCATAGACATGTGGCTCCTCCTGCATGATAGAATGATGATAGATGGACTGACTGGTGTCAAACTCCCTGAGTCTTAAGTCAATAAAATTCAGTTGAAGTTCTTTTCGATTATTGTTCTCAAACTGCTAACTGAGTTAGTTAGTTTGATATCTTTATTATGCACCCATACCCAATCCTGTGGGCAGTAGTCAAAAGATTACAGAGGTACATAATGGGTCCAGGGACTGACCCCAAAGTTATGATAGCTGAGCAAGTTACAAAGGAATGAACTAACAAGCTACAAAGGTAATGAACTCACAAGTTACAAAGGTAATGAAACATGTAAGTAAATTTACTTACTTACGTTTATACATGGTTACAATCATGAACAAATTATAACGCAATGAACACTTCACTAGTCTACACCCAGTCACAACTGTAATGAGTTCTGGTGCAAATTTTATTGTTGGGTCACACATACACATTTACATATACACATACACACACACACACATACACACACATTATATACATACACACACGCACACACAACAGGCCCAGCCTTCAATCGACATGTGCACAGGACAAAAAGGCAATCAACACGCGCGCACACACACACACACACACACACACACACACACACACACACACACACACGTAGCAATGCTTTATTTACAGGAGCAAAGTCAGGGTATTTTTCCAGAATGGTCTGTAATATACCACTGTGGATAAAATACTTTGACATATCTTGAACATTTCTGAGTGAGTTGTCTCTGAATTCATTAATTTTGTCGCACTCCAGTACATAATGACGCAGGGTGTGACAATAATCCAACTGACAAAGTTTACATTTTGTTTGGTCTACATCTGGTGGTTGTGATTTAACCTGCCAAAGATACTTGTAACCCAGCCGGAGGGCGGTAGTGACATCCAAGAGTCTGCATATTTTGTTGATGCACCACATAGACATGTGGCTCCTCCTGCATGATAGAATGATGATAGATGGACTGACTGGTGTCAATCTCCTGAGTCTAAGTCAATAAAATTCAGTTCTAGTTCTTTCGTATTATTGTTCTCAAACTGCTAACTGACAAGCCAAGATTGTAATCTACCCCCTCTTTGAAAGCATAAAACTTAGCCAATTTATCAGTTCTATCATGCATCTGAAGACCAATTGAGATGGAATCACAGCATGTGCACTCTGACTCTACTATCCAGAATCCTACCATACCTGTGCCTTCTGACACGAGCATGTTACAAGTTATGACTTATGAGTTGAGAGCATTTATGGATGACAGAGAATCAGTTACAATTAGAGGTTAACCTTAGATACATGGACGCATTTGAGTGCAAGGAGGTATGGCAAACAGTTCTGTCTGAAGGGTAGAAGCCAGTTATTGATGCGTGCTCCAATTTCTTTAAGAGAGCCATCACTCTGTATGACAACAGCAGCACTACAGCTGCACCAGTATTGGTGAACAGAACCATCAACGTAAATAATTTGTGAGAGAGTGTGCTGTTTGGCTAAATTATCAATACAGTTTAAGGCATCATGTTTGGCTTCAAGGCGAAGCTTTGGTTGTGATTTAAGAAGTAGTTTGGGGGAAATGGAGGGATGGTAGTTTGGAATGGGGTAATATTCCATGGAGCGGAGAAGTGCCGCTGTTGCCTTACTTGCCACAGATCATGTATCTGATTCATGCGGAGGTCGGTTCCAGTTTTTCGATCCATCTGGAGGGATGTTCACCAGTGCTGAGGAAAGTTTGGAGGGCTTCTGTGCATGGGTTTGAATGGGCTTGCCTGAGCATATTAACCCCAATTAGGATATTTCTTTCAGTAACACGATCTCTGATGCTTGGAATATCAAGTTCTTTCTGCATATTTAAAATTTTGGCAGTACGAGGGCATCCTAAAATGATCCTCATTGCTTCGTTCTGCAGTTTTCCAACCCTCCAAGCTTCCAGTCAGACACAAGAGCAAGTAGTGGGGCAGCATAATCAACTAATGATCTAATATAAGCAAGATACATCATTTTCACAATTTTAACATTAGCACCATACCTGGGGTGAAACCCTGCCACAACTCTAAGTGCTCTCAGCCTTTCTTTGTATTGACGACAAAGTCTCGTTACAACAGGTCCAAGTAGTGGGACCTCAAAGCCTAGATACCTGTATCTGTTTACATATTCTAAAAGAGACCCATCATGCAACTGGATCTGGCGAACTGTGCCTCTCTGTCGAGGAGGACGCCTATTGAGTATCTTTGTTTTATCAGTAGAGATTATCAACCCCAGGTCTTGACACGAGGCTAGTACATGGTTAAGGATGTTTTGGGTGTTGGAGAATCCGGTGGTGTGAATCATTATATCATCAGCAAAACTGATCATATAATGATGGGGCTGGCTAGGCATAGCATTAAGTAAGGCATTAATTAGAATATTGAATAGAGTGGGACTGAGCACACCTCCCTGTGGGGTTCCTAATTCAAAGTCTTTAGTTATACTTCTATGCCCCTGGAACAACACAGAAGACTTTCTGTTGGACAGGTAGCCTTTAATCCAGCGGAGAAGCCATCCTCCAACATCCATTCTGGCAAGTTCACTAATGATTACATGTCTGTTGGCAACATCAAAAACAGATTTAAGGTCAAGGAAGGTAGTGTATGAGCTGTCAGTGTGCAGAGTGAGAAAGGTGGCTATGCATTGGTGCACACTCCTTCCATGCATGAAACCATGCAACCGGGGGACAAAAATGTTTGATTCTGTACATGAGACGATTAAGAATCATCCTCTCAAATGTTTTACATAAGCAGCTAGTAAGAGATATTGGGCGAAATGAATTTTGTTGATTGGGCTTAGGAATGGGAATGATGAGGCTGTTGGTCCAAGATTTAGGAGCTCCCAGTTACATAGCTCATGTTGTATAATTCGAGTAAAGGATTGCCTGGTACTCGACACAGCAATCTTAGTATATTGTAGGTAATACCATCCTCACCAGGTGACGTGGAGTTGCCTTTAGTGCTGCATCAAGTTCAAAGTCAGTGAAAGGAATGTTACAGTCATCTTCCTTGCTGAGCATAAAACAAACAAGTCTCTCCCTAGCATCATATTTGTCATTTAATTTCGCCTGTGTGGTACTGGGAAGATTTTCATAGCTTGATGTAACAGCCCAAGCACTGACTAGCTCATTCGCCCTATGTAAGGGATGAGGGTGTGCAATCTGACCGGTTCTGTTACCCTTAATTCTATTTATGTCCCTCCATGCTCGGCTAAGTGGGGTGTGAGCATTGAGACCATTGACAAATTTTTCCCAGTCAGTTTGCCGCAGCTCTGTCATACGCTCTCTTGCAGCAGCAAGGGCAGTTTGAAGGGCAGTGACACTAACTGCACAACAAAGAGCACATCACGAGATCTATCAGCATCATATATATATATATATATATATATATATATATATATATATATATATATATATATATATATATATATATATATATATATATATATACGTATATATATATATATATATATATATATATATATATATATATATATATATATATATATATATATATCTCAATGCACCACACAGAAACAAGCGGGTATATACAGAGAAAGATCGCAGTCAGCAGTCCTCCGTGCGTGAAGCGAGAGCTTCACGCACCTGGTCCAGTCCAGGGACTGGACCCCAAAGTTTTGATAGCTGAACAAGGTACAAAGGCAATGAACTCACAAGTTTCAAAGGTAATAAATCATGTAAGTAAATTTACTTACGTTTATACATGGTTAGAATCACTGGGCAGCCTGGTTTACAAGCCAGTATTTTCGTAGTAATAACAGTAACATATTGGTACTTAGTGTGGTGGAGTGAGAACATTAGAAATTTCTTCCTTTGAAATACGAGTCGTATACAGATTGTGGACATACATTAATCTTGTAGTTAGCAGCGGTCGCAATATACACAACGAAAAGCAACATTCCTCCAGTAATCTTCACCAGTCAACAATAGTGATAAAATAGCATTTGTTGTGGTGGAGGTGAAAAAATCTAGAAAACTAAATACTGTGATCTATAAGTGCCCAAAACTTCAGACGGTAAAAAGGGATGCCAGAGGTCACTGGCCGTTCGTCATAGTAGGAGTGCCAGAAGTCACCGGTTTCTCAACACGCAAGTTATACTTTTTGTATCAAAATGAACAATATTACTCTGTTAAATAATATTCCAGTGGTCCTTTTACGAGCTAGCCCAAAAATCTCCGACCAGATTCATTAAAATGAGTGATCCACTGACTGGATTCGTCCGGATTCATCCAAGAAATAAATGACCCAATGACCAAATTCAAAGCTGAAAGAGGTTCTAGGCTCCCTTAACACCCAAACGGATTCGTTGAAAAATAAGGTATCCTCTGACCGAATTCATAAGCTGACGAGGTTATGCGCCCTTATCAAACATCCAAACAGTAACTACTAGAGCGGTAAGATTGTCCCAAACACATACACATACAAATACAAATAGATACAAAAAGTTAGCCAGATCTCCACTTTAAGGAAGTTGTTAGTAGAATATTACCTGGAGTTTACCTGGAGAGAATTCCAGGGGTCAACGCCCCTGCGGCCCGGTCTGTGACCAGGCTTCATGTTGGACCAGAGCCTGATCAACCAGGCTGTTACTGCTGGCTGCACGCAGTCCAACGTACGAACCAATGGAAATAAGTCACTCTGTCTGACTTTTTTGGGTTATCCTAGGTTCTCTACACATATGCTGCTATGTATGATAATGCATGTAAATGTATTTGTGTATACCTGAATAAACTTACTTACTTACTTACTTAACCACAGCCTGGCTGGTTAGGTACCGACTTTAGGTGCCTGTCCAGTGCCTGCTTGAAGGCAGCCAGGGGTTTGTTGGTAATCATACAGTTTGTTGGTAATCATACAGTAAAATAACAAATAAAATCACATCATGAAATCCTGTGTAGTCTGCAACCAAACAAACGGGCTACTGCATGGATTACATGCAACTTCTGTGGGAAATGGGCCCACGCACCTTGTGCAGGTATTCAGGAATCATCTACAAGATATATTAAACCAGGGAAGTGTTTTTGGGTATGCCCAAATGAGACTGAACTGTGGAATTAAATCACATTGTTATTAAATGATAACATCAAGACGGTCTTCTTAAAAAAACACCGTATGTCCTCGGATGCTAGGTAAAGGATCGGATCCGTGTTTAGGATATCTTCCCAGCTTTTAATTTAGGATATGGTTGAATTTGGTGAAGGCACCCTCATAACTGAACACCTAATGCTGGTTAGGAGCCCTGCGCATATATGTATGTACTTCTATTATGTTACGATCTGAGTGTATTGTCTTTGATACTGTACTCACCTAATTGTGGTTGCAGGGGTCGATTCACAGCTCCTGGCCCCGCCTCTTCACTGGCCGCTACTGGGTGTGTGTGTGTGTGTGTGTGTACTCACCTAGTTGTGGTTGCAGGGGTCAAGTCACAGCTCCTGGCCCCGCCTCTTCACTGGCCGCTACTGGGTGTGTTAGTTACCATTTTGTCCTAGGCACATGTCGATTAGACACTAGGCCTGTTGTATGTGTGTGTTAGTTACCATTTTGTCCTAGGAACATGTCGATTAGACACTAGGCCTGTTGTGTGTGTATGTGTGTGTGTGTGTGTGTGTGTGTGTGTGTGTGTGTGTAAGGAAACACTTCGAAATGTTTCCGCCCGCCGGGAATTGAACCCGGGCCCTCCGTGCGTGAAGCGAGAGCTTTAGCCACCAGGCCACCGGGGCGTGTGTGTGTGTGTGTGTGTGTGTGTGTGTGTTAAGTTTCATCTGAGTTGCCTCCCTTGGTTATCTCTGCTAACATATTATTTGCTACATTTTAGGTGTCTTAAGTTGAAATCCCTCAGCAGCAAGATGTTTAGGGAAAGAGTTGGGAGATTTTCCAGACAGTGGTCAATTTTCAAAAGCATCGTGGGAAAGAAGACCAAACAGCCACAATGAAAATAAACCAGGTAAATCCTACACACTTCTTACATTCAGATTGCAGTTTTCTTTATTTCACCTCAATTACTGGGAACGCTTGAAGTTCCTAAACCTGTACTCCCTGGAATGCAGGCGGGAAAGATACATTATTATATACACGTGGAAAATTCTCGAGGGATTAGTACCAAACTTACACACGAGAGTCACTCCCTGCGAAATCAAAAGACTCGGCAGGCGATGTAACATCCAATGAAAAGCAGGGGTGCCACTAGCACGTTGAGGGACAACACAATAAGTGTCAGGGGCCCAAGATTGTTCAACTGCCTCCCAGCATACATCAGGGAAATTACCAACAAACCCCTGGCTGTCTTCAAGCAGGCACTGGACAGGCACCTAAAGTCGGTATCTGACCAGCCAGGCTGTGGTTCGTACGTTGGACTGCGTGCGGCCGATCAGGCTCTGGTCCAACATGAGGCCTGGTCACAGACCGGGCCGCAGGGGCGTTGACCCCTGGAATTCTCTCCAGGTAAACTCCAGGTAAACATGTGTTTCTTAATAGTTCTTATTCATGAGATGTTTCTTTTCCAGTTTTCCTTGGGAAATAGGTTTGAATCCTTCCCCTTAGCAATGTGTGTCAATTCTAGTTTTGTATATGGAATTAATACATGTATGCAACACTTAGGACATTTATATGATATGTTGAACTCAGTGTTGTCTTCATTAATCCAATGGAATGCTAGAGCCTCCAGAGGAAGAAACGTGTAATGAGTTGCCTGTGCGTCTATTCCACAGTTTGATGGTAATGTTATATCTAGTAACATTATGAACCCATCTTGTAGGCGGTAGCCAAAAAGATTACAGTATGGTTCATTTGCACAATTTAGGTAACGTGTGACTGAAACGTTATATTCACGGGGAAGTGTCATATGAATAATATACAATATTGTCAGTCGATGAGTTAGACATATTACCTGGAGTTTACCTGGAGAGAGTTCCAGGGGTCAACGCCCCTGCGGCCCGGTCTGTGACCAGGCCTCATGTTGGATCAGAGCCTGATCAACCAGGCTGTTACTGCTGGCCGCACGCAGTCCAACATACGAACCACAGCCTAGCTGGTCAGGTACCGACTTTAGGTGCCTGTCCAGTGCCTGCTTGAAGACAGCCAGGGGTTTGTTGGTAATCCCCCTGATGTATGCTGGGAGGCAGTTGAACAGTCTTGGGCCCCTGACACTTATTGTGTTGTCTCTCAACGTGCTAGTGGCACCCCTGCTTTTCATTGGGTGGATGTTACATCGCCTGCCGAGTCTTTTGCTTTCGTAGGGAGTGACTCTCGTGTGCAAGTTTGGTACTAATCCCTCGAGAATTTTCCACGTGTATATAATAATGTATCTCTCCCGCCTGCGTTCTAGGGAGTACAGGTTTAGGAACTTCAAGCGTTCCCAGTAATTGAGGTGGTTTATCGCAGTTATGCGTGCGGTGAAGGTTCTCTGCACATTTTCTAGGTCAGCGATTTCACCCGCCTTGAAAGGTGCAGTTAGTGTGCAGCAATATTCCAGCCTAGATAGAACAAGCGACCTGAAAAGTGTCAACATGGGCTTGGTATCCCTGGTTTTGAAGGTTCTCATTATCCATCCTGTCATTTTTCTAGCAGATGCGATTGCTACGGTGTTATGGTCCTTGAAGGTGAGATCCTCTGACATGATCACTCCCAGGTCTTTGACATTAGTTTTTCGCTCTATTGTGTGGTTGGAATTTGTTTTGTACTCCGATGAGATTTTAATATCTTCACGTTTTCCATATCTGAGTAATTGAAATTTCTCATCATTGAACTTCATATTGTTTTCTGCAGCCCATTTAAAGATTTGGTTTATGTCTGCTTGGAGTCTTGCAATGTCTTCAACGGTGGATACTGTCATACAGATTCGGGTGTCATCTGCAAAGGAAGACACGGAACTGTGGCTTATATCCCTGTCTATGTCCGACATAAGGATGAGGAACAGGACGGGATCGAGCACTGTGCCTTGTGGAACAGAGCTTTTCACTGTAGCCGCCTCAGACTTTACCCTGTTGACTACTACTCTTTGTGTTCTACTTGTTAGGAAATTATAGATCCATCTACCAACTTTTCCTGTTATTCCTTTATCACGCATTTTGTGTGCTATTACACCATGGTCACACTTGTCAAAGGCTTTTGCAAAGTCTGTGTATATAACATCTGCATTTTGTTTGTCTTCTAGAGCATCTAGAACCTTGTCGTAGTGGTCCAGTAGTTGGGACAGACAGGAGCGACCTGCTCTAAACCCATGCTGCCCTGGGTTGTGTAGTTGATGGGTATCTAGATGAGTGGCGATCTTGCCTCTTAGAACCCTTTCAAAGATTTTTATATGGGACGTTAGCGCTATTGGTCTGTAGTTCTTTGCTATTGCTTTACTGCCCCCTTTGTGGAGTGGGGCTATGTCTGTTGTTTTTAGTACCTGCGGGACGACCCCAGTGTCCATGCTCCCTCTCCATAGGATGATAAAACCACGTTTTTGATGAACACGGAGTTCCATGAGTCTGGGCCTGGAGCGGAGTGCATGGGCATGTCATTTATTGCCTTTTCGAAGTCATTTGGCGTCCGGGTAATGTCAGATAGGCATGCATCTGCCAAGTTCTGTGGCACTCTCATAAAAAATTCATTTAGGTCTTCGACTTTCAGTCTAGTTAGCGGCTTGCTAAAAACTGAGTCATACTGGGACTTTAGTAACTCACTCATTTCCTTGCTGTCATCTGTGTAGGACCCATCCCGTTTAAGTAGGGGCCCAATACTGGATGTTGTTCTCGACTTTGATTTGGCGTAAGAAAAGAAATACTTTGGGTTTCTTTCAATTTCATTTATGGCTTTTAGTTCTTCCTGCGTTTCTTGATTCCTGTAAGATTCTTTTAGTTTTAATTCGATGTTTGCTATTTCTCTGACCAGCGTCTCCCTACGTATTTCAGATATATTGGCCTCTTGTAGTCGCTCCGTTATTCTCTGCCTTCGCCTGTATAGGGAGCGCCTCTCTCTTTCTAGTTTACATCTTCTTCTTTTCCTTAAGGGAATTGCCTTGAGCAAACCTCAAGTGCCACAGAGGTAATTTGTTCTAGACATAGGTTAGGATCCGTGATGCTTAGGCTATCTTCCCAGTTTATATCATTTAGGACTTGGTTTACTTGGTCCCACCTTATGTTTTTGTTATTGAAGTTGAATTTGGAGAAGGCTCCCTCGCGGCTCATCATATTTTGTCGATCTTGGGCTCCCCGCATACATGTCTGGACCTCTATTATGTTGTGATCTGAGTATATTGTTTTTGATATGATGACATTTCGTATCAGATCATCATTGTTGGTGAAGATGAGGTCCAGCGTATTCTCTAATCTTGTAGGCTCTACTATTTGCTGGTTTAAGGTGAATTTGGTGCAGAGATTTAAAAGTTCATGTGCGTGCGAGTTTTCATCTGAGCTGCCTCCTGGTGTTATCTATGCTACCACATTGTTTACAATATTCCTCCATTTTAGGTGCCTTGGGTTGAAATCCCCCAGGAGCAAGATGTTGGGGGCAGGAGCTGGAAGATTTTCCAAACAGTGGTCAATTTTCAGAAGCTGTTCCTGGAATTGTTGGGACGTTGCATCCGGAGTCTTGTATACAACTACGATGACCAGGTTTTGATTCTCGATCTTTATTGCTAATACTTCAACTACATCATTTGAGGTATTTAGTAATTCTGAACATATAAGTGACTCTGTGATATACAGACCAACCCCCCCTTTTTGCCTGTTTACTCTGTCACATCTGTATAGGTTGTAGCCCTGGATCCATATTTCATTGTCCAAGTGATCCCTTATGTGGGTCTCTGTGAAAGCCGCAAACATAGCATTTGACTCTGTAAGCAGTCCACGGATGTAAGGTACCTTGTTGTTTGTTGCTGGCTTTAGACCCTGTATATTTGCAAAGATGAATGTCGTTGGATTAGTGGTACTGGTGGTATGGGGATGTCTTTTTTTCCTGGCACTAATATCTGTTGTGTTGGAGTGGAGGCCATTGACTGTGATTCCACTCCAGAAATGATTGCAGTTGGTGTATCATTTCTGTCATTTCCTGCCTGCTTTTTTTCCTTCCTGGCACTAAAAAACCTCTCTCTCCGGAGTGGCTGTGGCTACCCAGGTTTTGCCATGGTCTGGATGTTCTGTGCCGTCTTGTACCCTTTAGGTGGTGTGCCTGGCAATATAAGTTATAGCACTGTCTTTCCTGAACTGATGAGTGGCACATTTCAGGGTGGAAAAGCTTACAGGACTGGAGGTTGCATTTTCCTGTTTTCATATGGGCACGGCATTTTCTGGAGTGATCATAATTGCATGTCCCATCTGTTTTCCCAGATATTCCATGCCTGCAGATACCAAGTGCATAATATTCACATAGGCCTGGTTTCCGTTTGCCCTGTTTTTTTGTGACGGTGTTCCCCATTGTATTCCCTATTGGCGGGTGTGTTCCTGTCTCGTTTCCATCTTCGGCACTAGTGCTAACAATGGAGACTTCATCAGTTTCTGGTAATTTATCTTCAGTATTTCCCGGGGCATCCTCCTGTTTACTATCTACTGTGGTATTGCTAGTTTGTAACATTGGTTTTTGTGTGTCCTTGTCTACACCTGTTTCCTCATTGGAGCTCCTGTCCCCCTTCAGGTCACCATCATTTATTTCCCTATTCTTACAGTTTCTGTGTACCAGGGCACCATCTGTACCAAGATACCATCTGGCCCAGATTTTTTACTTTCCCAACTGTTATAGAATGCTGTCATGTTTTTTCTGAAGGCCGATTTGATGTTGTCATCATTTAACATCAATGTGATATGTGAAGTACTTAGTTATCTTTATTGTCGAAACGTTTCTCCTGCGCAGCGAGCTTTAGTTGAACTGGACAATAAAAATGAAGAGATAATTTTGAGGTGGTCAATTAATTCTTCGACTTTGTATAGTTGGTAACAGTGATCACCTTCTATCAAGGATGTTTCCAGCTCTATAATTGCAGGTATTTGTAATTTGTTCATGATTGTAACCATGTATAGGAATGTAGATGGTTCATTACCTTTGTAACTTGCCATGATTGTGACCAGATCTACCTGGAGTTCATTACCTTTGTAACTAGTTCAGCTATCATAACTTTGAGGTCCAGTCCCTGGACCCATTATGTACCTCTGTAATCTTTTGACTACCGCCCACAGTATGGGCATGGGCTGCATAATAAAGATATTAAACTAACTTCACCTGAAGAAGTCTGTTGCACAGACGAAACGTTCTGTGTTGCACATGTCTTATTTATCTTGGGAAAGTATTCACCTGGAAACTGGATCTGGTTATAGTCATGACTGCTTTCTACAGTATATTACAGCTAGGCTTTAAATAATAAGATATTTTAGGGACTCAAATGAAAATAAGGTTACCCTAGGTAATTTACACATATGTTACTATGTATAACAATTGTAGCCACCTAAATTTTTTTAACTGTACTTATGTGTACCTGTACCCAAATATACTTACTAACTAGTTAGGGTCATATACTGCTTATACAATACAAATACAAATACAAATTTTATTTCTTCGCAATTTTACATAGGAGTTAACATAGAAGTGCAATGGGAAGTAATAAGGGTTGCGCTTCGAAAACGGAGAACAGTTCCAATTCCTTCGACTGAGAGCCCTTTACCAGCATCAAGGGAGGGCTGAGTGTCGTAATAATATATATATGCGACCAAAATGGATGGAAGAAGTGATTACTTTAGTCTTCCAGTAAATGTGCAGGTTTTCTGTTGGTGGCTGCGGCATCACAACGGGATGACAACCCAGTGTCGCTGGGTCGCTCTCACTACCTGCGTAGGAAACATACTCCGCTCATTTTCCCTGGGCAAATAGGCTAAGAAGGGCACGGGCGTGGGTGTGTGGGTGACAGAGTCGTAAAATTTTACCTGTGAGCCTAAAAGACCTACTTTGTTTAAGAGTGAGTGCGGAGGGTGGGTGAGTCGGGCGTTCCGCGGCACCAGGTGAGACGAGGCCATTGTCGGGCTCACTATTGTCGGGGAAATTTGACTCGTTGCAAGTGTCTCTGCTCACCAGCCAACATTTCCTCCAACACAGACAACATAGGTGAGTGCTGCTTGCACAAATTCTCATTTGTTTGGTGGGTAGTGAGAGGTGAGAAATAGGGATGAAAGTGGTCAGGAGTTGTATGGATTCCCTGAGCTGAGGTCACCTCTGCCTCATCTCTTGACTCTTTATGACCTTCCTTAGACACTCCTGCATCCTACCTTGCCACAATATGAGTACCAGGCTCACAAGTCATGAGGGGGCGAGGGTTACATCATGACGAACCGCTACCTGTCAACCCTGGCCAGTTGCCACATATTATTTTGGTATTGTTTTTGTTGATAAATCAATGGTGTAGGGGAGCTGCTCCATCAATGATTTAACAGCTTTATAGCAGCTGCAGCAGCTGTCTAGCAAACACCACACCATCATATTGAAAAACACACACATTACCTTCACACTGCCTCGAATAAAATTACTATATCTAATAGGAAATATAAATTAATAGTTTACAGGTGTACCATTTAGGGTTGGTAGATGCTTTCTGTACCAACTCATTTATTTCTCTATTCTGATTGACTCTTCTGTAGAAGAATTACAGACGATATAACTTGTCTTTAAAACAGGAGTCTGACAATATTGTATATAATAATTATAGATGTACAAATGTGTCACTCTTTGATAACTTAACCTAGGATCACTTAGAGTTCCTCACAAGTTTTACTTTTAAGCTATCATATTACCTAAGGTTTTTTTGCTCTTATTAATATGTGCTGTGCATTCTGTTATGTATCACTGTTCCTTTGTTAATAGTCCTGTGCATTATATAATGCACTTACTGAGTGCTTGTTAATGGTGCATGTATTGTTTATAATTCTATGTTTTGTCTTTGTCCTCAAAGTCTTCTCTTAATAATATTGCAATATACTGTATTGTATTAGGTACAGTAAATTGTATATTGTATTCATTTGCATCACTTCTTTTGTAAATGCTGTTGTATAATGTACATCATTCTGATGTGGTGATTTTGTGACTTTAATATTCTGTATTTTTAATGTCATTTGTTAAGGGCCAGGCAGGTATTGCAAATTTTAATACTGTTGATTAAATATGTTGAATGTTAAGTATGTGCTAAATTGATTTTGTCAGGTTTAGCACTTTCCTGAAGATGTAATGATAATTATAATAATTATTTTTCTGTGTTATGTACTTTTAGCAGAATTCACCTAAGGTATTTGACCAAAATAAGTGTAACGGTTTCTGGGGAGTCACATTCTTTCTTCTAAACCAACTGCAAATATAAAATTCAAGAAAGTTTCTTTATTATTGTTTTTTATCAATTCCATTCACAAGGTGGTGGCAGCTCGAGTTCACAAAATCTGTCCATCCTTATTTGAATTACTTGTTAGATGACAGGATTGAACCTTCACTCTGAGTACTGCATAAAACTTGTATGGGTTTAGGGGCTTTACATACGTATACAATCTATTAATCTACTTTTAATTATGAATGTCAGTGCTCATTTACATAGCCTCTCCTTGAAAAGTGATTACTTTCCTAGGTATCACTTAATACGTAGTTATAATTGAGGTAACGATACATAGGATTGAGGTACACTAGTTACAAGAACTGTGTAGCTCCTAGTAGTGGGAAGATGATGATAGTAAATTTATTTAGATACAGGTACACAAAGTGCATTTATTCAAATTTAGATGATTACAATTATCATGCATAATAACGTATGTGTAAATTACCTAGGATAACTCAAAAAAATCAGAGGAAGTGACTTATTTCCATTGTGGTCCCTGTAATATCTTATTTGTAATAATATTGGTAGAATTACCAACAATATATTAAATAAAAGGACACAAATGCAACTAATGTGGCATTTTATTGTGTAGCGTTTCGCTCTCCCGGAGCTTTGTCAAGCCGTTACAAACAATACATGGACACATAGGGTATATATAGGCTCAGAGTGAGGTGTAATACTAGTGGTGGTGGTAGTAGTAGTAGTGAATAAGTTGTAGTAGTAATACAATATGTATTCCTGTTAGAGGTTGGAATAAAAAGGCCTGAGCAGTGTTCCACATCTGCGAT
Source organism: Cherax destructor (assembly GCA_009830355.1). Taxonomy (NCBI): domain Eukaryota; kingdom Metazoa; phylum Arthropoda; class Malacostraca; order Decapoda; family Parastacidae; genus Cherax; species Cherax destructor. Next base: position 16,228 of record WNWK01039438.1, read on the forward strand.
GTGCTTGTGTATTAGCAGGAGAGACTATGTGATGGTAGGGTTTACTGTTTTCAGAGATGGTGAAGCTGCCTTTGTTTTGTTTAATAGTGTTAGAAACCGCGATAATGCTGATTCAAGGCACCAACAACACTCCAAACAAAGTTATAATTCTTCCCAACAGCCAGGTTGCATTGAACATTTCTAAAGTACTTGCACAAGCTAACACTAAGTCGCCATCGCTTCCAGCACTTCTATAAAGGATCTAACCAGGACAAAATCCAAGCACCATGAACCAGTCAACGCAGGGTTTACACTATACCCTGTGGAGGCTGCGGCAGGATTTATGTAGGAGAAACAGCAAGAAACCTCAAAACACGCCTCAATGAACACATTAATGCATGTAGGAGCGATAACCTGAACAACGCCTGCATACAACACCGATATTCACCAATCATCTCATGAAATTCAAAGACGCCCGATTAGTAATCAAAGAAACTAATTTCCAGACGCAAGTGCCTTGAATCAGCACTTATCGCTGTTTCTAACACTAAAACAAAACAAAGGCAGCTTCACCATCTCCCGAAGTCTTAGCAAGAATCCTCCTGACAACAGTAAACCCTACCATCACATAGTCTCTCCTGCTAATACTACACAAGCACATTGCAGATGTGGAACACTGCTACAGGCCTTCTTATTCCAACCTCCAACAGGAATATTTGTCTAACCTAATTTTATACTACCCAAGTAATTGCTTTTTTTCACCTTTTACATATTGTATTACTACTACTACTACAACTTTTATCACTACTACTTCTTCCACAACTAGTATTACACCTCACTCTGAGCCTATATATACCCATTGTGTCCAAGTATTGTTTGTAAGGCAACAAAGCTCCTGGAAGGAAATGTTGCCACAATAAAATGTCACATTAGTTGCATTTGTGTCCTTTTACTTAAAATATCTTATTTCAAGTTTAGCTATATGTATACAGTAGGACCCCATATCCCAACACTGGATCACTACGACAAGGTTCTGGATGCTCTAGAAGACAAACAGAATGCAGATGTTATATACACAGACTTTGCAAAAGCCTTTGACAAGTGTGACCATGGTGTAATAGCACACAAAATGCATGATAAAGGAATAACAGGAAAAGTTGGTAGATGGATCTATAATTTCCTAACAAGTAGAACACAAAGATAGTAGTCAACAGAGTAAAGTCTGGGCGGCTACAGTGAAAACTCT
>WNWK01039439.1:0-17451 GCA_009830355.1 Cherax destructor
TTTTGGATTTTTTTGAGCAATAGTGCCTTCCCTTTGCCCCTTTTTAAAAGCCCCCTGCACTCTTTCCCTCCCCCTTGGAATTCATTTAGCACTGCAATATCCTGTCTTTTTCCCCTTAAATTTTTTTTAGAAAACGGGTTTTTGACTTTCATAATATCCAAATCTCAGTATCAACCGGGGTCTGCCCTCCGTTTAACCCCAACCCAAAAACCCCTGGTGCAAATTATCAAAGATGGCAGTGAACATTGTTTTGAATTTTTTCCAGGCATCATATACATCTGTGCAACTTGTTATCACGGTCCAATCACAATTGTGTAGCCTATTTCCCAAATGTTTCTTTACTGTAGTTTTAGTTGACCTCATTTTTATTGTCCTGTGTGGGGCCTATCCATTCCCTAGTGATTTTTCTGGGCAGTAAATGATGAAATGATCACTAAGGCCTGTGGTAATGATGCCTGACTAAATTAATGTTCTCAGAGCGGTTAAAAGTACGGGGAACTCAATTTTTACAAGTATTCCAACTTTGGTTTTTTTGAGATATGAGCCGTTCGCTGGGTTTTTTTTTTGTTTTGAGTTATGAGCCAACATCCAGAAGGAGTGAGCTTCACTTGCTTTCCCTCAACCCAAAACCCCACGAAACCTTGCTTGTTTATCTATTTTTTCCCCATGCTTTAATTCCATGAACATCATCCTTTTTTCTTCTCAGCACGGGGCCCTTTGGGATTTATTTTTTAGGACCCATGGTTAGAAAAAGAAATTTGGAAAAATAACTGCACAAATGCAAGCAAAAAAGAGATATGTTTCCCACAGCGGGGAAAAAAATGATTTAAATGCATTTTTAAAGCCCTCTTTAAAAGTATTATTATTATAATACAGCCTTTTCCCTCCCTTAGCAACGACTTTTTAAAGACGGGATTTTGACGGGCTCTCTGACCAGATTCATACCTAAATAATGTATATCAGAGCTGATTTCCTCTATTCTCTATAAACATTTAAACATGTACAAAGAAATGGTAAATGGTGCAAAGGTGACTTTAAAAACAATATCAAAGATGGTTGACACAAACCACCCCCATTATAGTATGCCCTATTTAGCGAAAAATTCAGGGTGTCAGGGGAAGGTTGTTTTCACATATTAGTTTACAGGTTGTTTTTCTCCGAGTGGGGATTAAGGTTGAGTAACACTTTTTTGTTTAGGGTTTTGGAAAAGGGCCCAGGGAAAATTTTTACATTGAATTTTGTGTTATTTTCTGTACCTGGGGGAAAAAACTTGTCCTTTGGGATATTGAATAAAGCAGGATTTTAAGGATAAAATATATGTCAGAAGCTGAATCTTTAGACTTTCTGGCTTCAGTGAGGGGGAATTCCATCAGTAAACATGTCTGTTAACAGTGAAAGGGGGATCACCTACTCCAGATGATAATGAAGAATTTTGATAAGACTTAAGCTAGCTTTGATAGAAGCTGAAACCAAATTAATAGAAGCTAAGGAGAGAGTAAGTAAAAAAGGTTGGGAGGTTCAGAACAATTGAGCAGTACTTTAACTTTAACTAAAGCTGCACTTTTTGGGCAAAAAAGGGGCCCCAGACGGGATTTTTTTCCCTTTTTTTGAGAAGACTGCTTTGGAGCAAAGATCCCAAACAGCAAGGGGCTACCCTAGTTCGCACGCAGCTTGTAGGTAAAGGTTTCCAGAGAGTAGAGACGGGAAGGGGGAGAATTTTCTGACTATAAAAAATAAAGGAGGTAGTATTGTTTTAAAATACCAAATGAACCTGAGAAATATGTATAGGCAAAAGTTCAGAAGTCAAAAATTTCAGGATGGGCAGACCTTAACTGAGTTTGGAAATGAGAAACTGTTCCTGTTTATGAAATGGGTTGGTTAAAAAGGAGGAAAGGCCCTTTGACAAATTAGTAGACCTAATTGTTCATGAGGAATTGTACAATGCAATCCCTGTTGACCTCAGAGAATATTTGAGGAAAAAAACCCAGATAACTTTCAGCACCGGGATCTGGGCGACAGATTCTTAGCTCGTAAGGAATTGGTGGAAAAACAGTCATGCTCCTTTAAAAAATTTTCCCTTTGCTTTTTCTAAACCTTTATTCCAAATTCTATGGTCATAAAGGTGGGACAAGATTTTTCAGGGATAAATAAAGGGCTAAAAGCCCCCTCTCAAACGGGAAAGGAAAAAAATAGCGGGAGCTCAAAGTTTACCTAGACCATAAAACAATGTTTCATTTTTTTTCGAGCAAAGTACCAGTCCTACTCCAAATGGTAAAAATACGTACCTTTAAGAATTATACCTGTTACTACTGTAATAAAACTGGGCACATAAAAAAGGCTTTTATAAACAGCAAGATCAGAGAAAAGGAGGAACCACCCCGGGGAAAACCCCTAACTGCAGCCACTTTCCAGTGGCTTGCATTAAGTCTTAAAGGGAAGGGTGAGGAGGAACCCTTGGATCTAGACCCCAGGATGCATTTTATTTTGTAGTAAGTCTACAGTTCCCTTTGGGCAAAAAAATGGGGGGCAGGGTTGAGAAATGTTGCCCCTTAGAGATGGATGTTGCACTTTCCTTCCCACGGGGGGGAGTACTCCCAAAAGGTCTAATGATACCTAAAACGGGGAAAGATATATTATTGAAGGGTATTACGGGTTTGACCATAAGAACACCTGTACATAAATTATGGGTAGAATCTGCATACCAAGTTGGTTATCTCCTGTGGGGTATTTCAGATGAGACCCCTTCGAGGGTGTTAACTTTTTATTGGGGAATGAAGTAATGGGCCTGTTACAGGGGGAATAACAACAAGTTGGGGGAACCAAGTCTCAAATTTTGGGGGGGAGAAGGCTAGAGAGACCCTACCGGGACCTTTCCCTGCTGGTTCCACCATGAGAAGTATGGCTCATGATCATGCTATCAATATTTTCATGATTTTTCCCATGAGGATGAAAAGGGGCTTAAGTCGGGAAACACTGTTTTCTGATGTTGAACTGCAGTCAACTGAAGAAAAGAATGTTCCACCCGAGCTGAGCATGATTGGAGCATAGATCAGTTTAGGAGGGGGAGAGGCTGCATTATTTAAAGGGGCATTTAATTTCTGTACAGGAGAATGATGTCACACTGATTAGAGCCTCAGCTGTGGCTAAGGAAGAGGTTTCAAAATTAAATAAGTGTTTTTATTTCAGAGAGGAAACTCTCAAAGAAGGTTTGTTTTTGTACCAAGGGGAAAGGGGAAAAGGGTTTTGTCGTCTGATGATGATGGCCCCAAAGGGTTTTGGGGATTTTTAGGGCCCCAAGGGTGTGGGAGACTGGAAGAGATAGTAAGACCCATCATTCTGTCAATTTATAGGGAAAACCTTTTCAATGTATTAAACCTGTTCCCCCTTTAGCCCAAATTTCCCCGCACCAGGGGGAACCCTTTTAGCAAGCTGGTAGTAGATGTAGTTGCCCATCCCATGGACCAGAATGGGAGATGATTATTTACTCACAATTATTTTTGGCTTCCCCCAACTTAAACCAAGGGTTTTTTCCCTTTTTTAAGAGTTTTCCTTTCCTTTCATAAAAGGGGGGTTTAACAAACTCCCATGGGAAAAAAACCCTTTATTTGGGCTTTGATGAAGTTTCTTTTTCTCATGTTGACTTTCCTTGGGAGGTACTTGGAGTTTACCTGGAGAACCGGGGTCCCCCCGGGGGGGGCCCGGGTCTGTGACCAGGCCTCATTTGGGACCAGACCCTTTGATCAACCAGGCTGTTACTCCCTGGCTGCAGGGGAGCCCAAACCCGACAACCCAAAAGGGGCCCCCGGGGGGGTCAGGAAAGTTTTTTGGTGCCTGTCCAGTGCCCCCCAAGACAGCCAGGGTTTTTTGGTAAATCCCTGATGGGGGGGCCCTGACACTTTTTTTGTTGTCCCTCAACTTTTTTTGTGGCCCCCCCGCTTTTCTTTGGGGGGGGGTTTTTCCATCGCCTGCCGAGTCTTTTTTTTTTGGGGGGAGTAAACCCCCGGGGGGCAAGTTTGGGGGACTAATCCCCGAGAATTTTCCATTTTTTTTAATTTTAAAGTATCTCTCCCGTTTTTGTTTTAGGGGTACAGGTTTAGGAATTCCCCAAAGGTTGTAATTGAGGTGGTTTATCGCAGTTATACGTCCCTGAAGGTTCCCCGACATTTTAAAGGCAAATTTCCCCCCCCTTTTTAAAGGGGAAATTAGGTGGCAATTTAAAGCCTGATAGAACAAATCTGTAAAGGGTCAACATGGGCTTGGCATACCTTTTTGAAGGTTCTCATTATCCATCCTGTCTTTTTTCTAAATGCAATTGGGTTTTTGGCCCTTTTTAAGGTGAGATTTCCCACATGATCACCCCGGGGTTTTTTTACATTATTTTTTTGCCTTTTTTGGGTTGGAATTATTTTTGTACTCCGATGAGATTTTAATTTTTTTACGTTTCCGTATCTTATTAAAATTTCTCAAAAGAATTTTTAAATTTTTTTCTGCACCCAAAGAAAAGTTTTGGGATGTTTGGGTCTTGCAGTGTTTCAACGGTGGACACTGTCATACAGATTGGGGTCATCTGAAAAGGGGAAAAAGGCACTGTGGTTTATATCCCTGTCTATGTCCCCCCATGGGGGGTGAGGGGGAAAAGGGTTTTGGGGGGGGAGTACTGTGCCTTGTGGAACAAAAACTTTTCACAGTAGCTGCCCCCAGACTTTACTCTGTTGACTACTTTTCTTTTTGTTTTACTTTTTTTGGGAAAATAGATCCATCTACCAAATTTTCCTTTTTTCCTTTATCACACATTTTGTGTGCTATTACACCATGGCCACTTGTCAAAGGCTTTTTCAAAACCATATAAATCTTACCCGGGGTTTTTTTTCTAGAGCATCCAAGACCTTGTCGAAAAGGGGCCCGTAGTTGGGGCAGACAGGAGCGGCCTGCTCTAAAAAACCCCCCCTGCCCTGGGGGGTGCAATTGATGGGATCAAGATGATTTGGGGTCTTTCCCCTTTGAACCCTTTTAAAGATTTTTTTGATATGGGGCGTTAGCGCCATTTTTAGTTTTTTTTTATTCTTTACTGCCCCTTTGGGGGGGGGGGGGGATGTCTGTTGTTTTTAGTAACCGGGAGCCCCCGGTCCAGGTCCCCCTCCATAGGGTTAAAAACACGTGATAGGGGCTTCTTGGGGTTCTTTATGAACACGGAGTTCCACGAGTCTGGGCCTGGGGGGGGGTGCATGGGCATGTCATTTATTGCCTTTTCAAGTCATTTGGCATCGGGGGCGATGGGGGCCCGTTCTGTGGCACTTAAAAAAAAATTTAAATTTTGGTCTTCGATTTTCAGTCTGGGGTTTGCGGCCCCCAAAAATGAGTCATACTGGGACTTAAGTAATCACTCATTTTTGCTGTCATCTGTGGGGCCCACCCCCCAAAGTGCCCCAAAACTGGGGTTTTTCTTAATTTTATTTTGCATAAGAAAAGAAATATTTTGGGGTTTTTTTCAATTTATTTAGGGGTTTTTTTTTCTTCCCGGTTTTTTCCCCATAAGTTTCCCTTTTTGTTTTAATTCATGTTTGCTATTTCTTTTGACTAGTGTCCCCCCCTATTTGATATTTGGGCCTTTCCAGCCACTCAGTTATTTTTTTTCCCTTTCCCCGATAGGGGCCCTTTCTAGTTTGACTTCCCCTTTTCCTTAAGGGAATTTGCCTTGAGCAAACCTAAAAGCACAGAGTTAATTTTTTCACATAGGTTGGGGCCCTTTTATGCTTAGGCAATCTTCCCAGTTTATATCATTTGGATTTTGGGGTTTTTTTTTCCCCCAAAATTTTTTGGGAAAAAGGAAAGGGGGGTAGAGGAAAAACCAAACCCCTTTTTAGCTATACCCCCCATCTAAAAAAAAAATAGGAACTTACATCAAACCCTACAGACAATGATGCAAGCCTTTTAGTATAGACAATACTAACAACGGGGGTTTAGAGGATCCTCTCTTTGTAATTGCTGAGTGGGGGGAAACACCTGGAATCTCTACTATTGGCTTGGGGAGAATGGTGATGCTTCCCCCCGGTTTTTCTGTTTTGATTTCCCTTTTGGTTTTTATGAAAAAGGATGGGACCAGTGAAAATTATCAGCCTGATCCAAATAAATGTAGGACCATAATGCTCTGGAGGCTGGAGATGAGGTGCTTGCATTGGGGCCAGTTCATGTGAAAATATGTATGGCAATTTTTGAGCTTACCATGGTGTGGGGAAAGTTCTCAAGAGTAAGGAATAAAACACAACACCCAAAACAGGAAAAGAATGCGAGTAATGTACACAGTAACCAGATAAGGGGTTTAAAGTTAGATCAGAAATCTAGAGTGACCAATGTTTTAGTGGAATGTCAGGGGGCAAAATAGTGATCTGCATGTAATACCAAAATATTTAAGAAATGCCAGTTTAGAAAGATATTGGGGAAAAAGTGTTTTTTTCTAAGGGAAAAAGTTGAAGTTGGCTCAACCACCGTGGGAACCTGTAAAAGTTTGGGGGTCATAAAAGGGGAAAGTCAAGACTTCATGAGGTAATTTTTAAAATGGCCAAACAACAATTATTTGTGTGAAAAATCTGTATGAAAACTGGGGTATGGAGGAAGAAGTGAAATTCTTTCAAACCCGTTTGTAGTATTTGAGTCAGTGGGCATTCCCATGCTTCATGGTTCCCAGATTAGATAGCGCCTTGAGCATATGCCCGACTGCCACAAGGTACATTTAACAACTAAAGTTTGCTGGTTTAGAAAGTTTTATATTGATGCAGTAAGAGATGCAAAAATATTAGATGTAATGCATGAGGCAAGATGTGATCTCCTGGCATGTGTGCCCGTACCATTTCCTTGTGTGTAATGCCAATTGGGGCATTGTGTATTTTTTGTGAGATGGAATGGAAGTTATTTTTTTAAACTTTATGTACACAACCTGGGTGCAGAAAGATGTTTGGGGGTTGTGTTTTCCAAGAGGTTAGAATTTTAAAAAAATGTACAAATTTTTCCACAGGAAAAGGAATTTTTTACTGTGGATTGTCTATTTCACTTTTTCCCCGGATCTCTTCACCCCGTTCCTATGTATTACCCAAATCAAACTCTTTAAAATGGGCTTTGTCTTCAATCTTTTAAACTAGAAGTCAAATACGTTTATAAAATGCTCAGAGAATGTGGTTTCTGATTTCTGTGAGCAGGACATACATAGCCACCGCTCGGGCAAGTAAACCCCTTCCAGTATTGCAAAGTGGGATTCCCTTTACTGCAGTTAGCTAGAAATTTGTCCCATAGCCACTTACAAGTCTGAGAGAAGTGTCTCAGAGTGTCGGTGTGTCAACAGTGCTTTGCCCAGAGTGCAGCTGCAAGGAGGCAGTCCCAAAACAAGTTTCTACAGTTCCTGATGTGATTCTCTTTACTCGGGCCCACGATGGTCTGATAGGGCCTCTGCATACAGTTTCACTCCGCTCTCTACAGTCTTCTTTCTTTTGTGACTGAGGTAGCAGTTTCCTGATACCACCCACATTGCTTTTGGTTCTTAGGCTGTTTCAAATTTTTCAGTTAATCTTCTAATCTTTGTATCTTAGCCTCTGCTGTTGTGACTTGTTTCTCCTATACCTCCTGCTTTCTGCAGCTATCCTCTCCTCCATTATCTTGCTTTCTGCAGCTATCCCTCTCCATTATCTGCTGCAGCCATCTTCCTCCATTATCTGCTTGAATGCATCTCTCTCCATTTTTCATGCTAAGTTCTAGCTAGTTGTGTGTTAGTTTTGTGTGTGTGTGTATGTTAGTTTTGTGTGTATGTGTGTGTTAGTTTTGTGTGTGTGTGTGTGTGTATGTGTATGTGTGTGTATGTGTGTGTGTGTATGTATGTGCGTGTGTCTACCTGGAGAGAATTCCAGGGCCACGCTCGCGGCCTGGTCTGGGTAGTGACCAGGCCTCCTGTTGGACCAGAGCCTGGATCAACCAGGCTGTTACTGGCCACACGCAGTCCAACGTACGAACCACAGCGCCCGGCTGATCCGGCACTGTTTGAGGTGCCTGTCCAGTGCCTGCTTGAAGACAGCCAGGGCTTGCTGGTAATCCCCTGATGTATGCTGGGAGGCAGTTGAACAATCTGGGCCCTCACACTTATTGTGTTGTCCCTCAACGTGCTAGTGGCACCCTGCTCTTCATTGGGGGATGTTACATCGCCTGCTCTAGCCTTTTACTTTCGTATTTGGAGTGATTTTTGTGTGCAAGTTTGGTACTAAGCCCTCGAGAATTTTCCATGTGTATATAATAATGTATCTCTCCTACCTGCGTTCTAGAGGAGCACAGTCAGGAATCAAGTGCCTCCCAGTGAGCTGAAGGGCTTATCGCACTGCGCGTGCGGCGTGAGGCTGCCCTCTCCGCCACTTCAAGGTTAGCACTCACCCCGCCTTGAAAGGTGCAGTTAGTGTGCAGCAAATATTCCAGCCTAGATAGAACAAGCGATCTGTAAGTGTCAACATGGGCTTGGCATCCCTAATGAATGTTCTCACTATCCATCCTGTCATTTTTCGAGCAGATGCAAATCGCTACATTGTTATGGTCCTTGCTGTGAGATCCTCTGACATGATCAAATTATGTCTTTTATTATTTAGTTTTTCGCCCTATTGTGTGGTCGAATAGCTCACTCCCATGAGATTTAATTCTTCACGCTCAGATTTATACTGAAATTTCTCATCATTGAACTTCATATATTGTTTTCTGCAGCCATTTGAAGATTGGTTTGTGTTCTGCTTGAGTCTTGCAAGCTGCCCAACGGTAATACTGTCACATGATTCGGCACATTCAAAGAATGACAGCACTCAGGCTTATATCCTGTCATTGTCTGATATGAGGATGAGGAATAGATGGAAGCAAGTACTGTGCCCTGTAATGAGCTTTCAGGCTGTCTCCAGACTCACCTGTTGACTTTGTGTCACGTGGTTAGGAAATTATAGATCCAACTACCAATTTTCTGTTGTTTTTATCATGATTGTGTGCTATTACACCATGGTCACACTTGTCAAAGGCTTTTGCAAACTGTATAATAATATCCGCATCTGTTTATCTGACAATCAGGACCTTGTCAGAGCGGCCAATCAGTGAAGCGACAGACAGGAGCGCCTGCTCAAACCGCATGCCGTCCGAATGTGCAACTGATGATGGGCATCAAGATGCGGCGATCTTGCTTTAGAACCCTTTCAAAGATTTTTGCGATATGGACTTGACAACTGGCCTGTAGCTCTTTTTTGCTATTTTACTTTACTGCCCTCAGATGTAAATATGTCTGTTGTTTTTGTGGTGGCTGCGATCATCCTATGCCCGCCATGCCTCAGGATGTTAAAAGCATGTGATAGGGGGCTTGCAGTTCTTGATGAACAGGAGTTCCATGAGTCTGGGCCTGGAGGCTGATGGTGGGCATGCCATTTATTGTTTTTCAAGCTACTTTGAAGGCCGTGATGATGTCAGAAAGGGCATGCGTCTTCAAGTTCTGTGGCACTCTCAGAAAAATCATTTAGTTTAGATTAGTCTCAGTAATGCTAAAGACTGAGTCATACTGGGATTTAAGTAACTCACTCATTTCATGTCATCTGGGGTAGGGACCCATCCACATAAATAATACTGTTGTTCTCACTTTGATTTTGCATAGGAAAAGAAATACTTAGGGTTTCTTTCAATTTCATTTATATTCTTAGTTCTTCCTGTGTCTTTGATTCATAAGATTCCTTAGTTTTAATTCATGTTTGCTATTTTCCACTAGTGCCCCTGCCATTTGAGATATTGCCTCCCTGTAGCCTTCCAAGCATTATGTGCCTGTATAGGAGCTTCTTCTCTTCAGTCACTCCTCCTCCTTCCTTATGGAATTTCCTTGAGCAAACCTCTGGCACAGAGCACTTTGTTCTTGACATAGGTTGTGATCCCAAGCATACCAGGGCAATCTTCCCAGTTTATATCATTTAGGACTTGGCTACTTAATCCCACCCTATGTTTTTATATTGAAGTTGAATTCTCAGAGTTCTCACTGGCTGATCACATTTTGTTGATCTGGGGCTCAAGATGTGTCTGTTGGATCTTCATGTTGTGATCTGAGATGTTTTGATATGATTTATCAGATCATCATTGCAGAAGATGAGTGGTAGCAATGAAGGACTGATACGGAATGCTGTCACCAGTATCAAAAACAACAGAAATTTGACTGCCAACATGCATGCATGTGTAAAAATATGAAAAGTAGTGGTGAAATTGTGTGTTATGGTGTATAGGTGTGTAAGGGTTTAAGGACACGTCTGCAGTGTTTTACCTGGCCTGACCTGACACCTGACCTCCCTTTTTAAAATGTGTGTGTGTGTTTTTTTCCCCCCCAATTGGGGTTTGGGGGGGGTTGAGACCAGCTGGGGGCCCCCGGCCCGGTCCGCAAACTGGGTCTCTCCCCCCCTGCTCCATGAGCTTTATCATACCTTGTCTTAAAACTAGGGTTTTCCGGGGCCCCCCCCTTTTTCTTTCAGACTACCCCCACTCTGACATTTCTATGGGGGAAAAAATTTTTTTCCCCAACCCCCCCCTTTGACCATCTGAGTTTCAGCTTCCAGTTGTGTCCCCTTGTTTCTTTTTTCCCCCTTTTGGAACATCCTTGGGTCACTGCCCCCCTTTGGGGTTCCTTTCCCCCGGAGATTTTGGGGGCGTTATCGGGGTTCCTCGGGCCCCTTCTTCCTCCAGTGGTTAGTCCTATTTAAACCCTTTTTTAAAAGGGGGGACAAACCCTGAGTTGTGGAACTAACCTTGTCGCAAACCTTTGCGCTTTTTTTTTTTTTACGGTTGACCAGGTGTGGGTTCCAGACGGGGTGCTGCATATTCTAGTATGGGCCTGACAAACGGTGTACAGTGTCTTGAATTTTTCCCTTTTTGTTAAGGGGGGGGGAAACCCAATCTTAGGTTTCCCTTTTTTCCCCAATGCTGCCCGCTATCTTTTTTTTGGTGCCGGGAGTTTTTGGCCCCTTTTTTTTTCCCCCCCAAAAGGTTTTTCCCCCTTTTTGCCGAGGTTTGACCCTTTCCCCCTTTAGCCTGTACTCTGTCGGGGTTTTTCCCCTTCCCCACCTTCATGACTTGCTTTTGGGGGGTTTAAATTCAAAACCCCCGTTGTTAGACCAGATGCCGCTTTGTCCAGGTCCTGTTTGAAGTGGGGGTTTTTTGGTCCTCTTCCATGTGATTCCCCCATTTTTAACATCATCTCAAAAGAGAACTTCTGAGTCTATCCCGTTCCTTTATGTCATTTACAAACCCAAGAATAACACGGGCCCCCCAGGACCGACCCCTGCGGACCCCCCCTTTTCCCCACAGGCGCCACTAAACCCCCCCCCACCATGACCCGTTGTTACCCCTGTGAGGTATTCCCTGATCCATTCCAGTGCCCTTCCCCTGATACTTTGTTGTTCTTCCAACTTTTACTAATCTCAGGGAGGAACGGGCCCCCAACCCCCTTCCTGCAGTCCGGGAAAAATGCAATAAAACCCACCCTTTTTTGCCTTCCTCTGTTACTTTATCATAGTTTTTGGAGGTTTGTTACACAGGATTTCCCTTTCCCCCAATCACTGCTAAAATTGGGTTTTTTTTACCTGTTTAGTTTGGGGGGTGCCCCCACCATTTTTTTCCCGAGATTTTTCCATGATTTTTTCACACTATACAATAAGGGGCACCGTCTATGGGGTTTTGTGCCTTTTTTTTCCCCTTTTTTTAAAGATGGGGCCCCCCTTTGGGCCCCCTTTTTCCAAAAACCCCCGGTACCCCCCCAGTTTAAAAAGGGGGGTTTTAATATTATGGTAAGTGGCCCCCCAGTACCTCAGCCCCTTTTCCCCAAAAACCCAGGGGGGGATATTGCCCCGACCCACCCCTTTTTAAAAAAAAGGCCACTGAGTAACTGTTTTTCCTCCCCCCGTTTTGTGAAGCCCCCATTTTATCCCTTCCGGGGGCGCCCCCCGCCCCGTCACTCCAGCTGCCTTCCTTCCTCCCCCTGTGAATACTTCCTTAAACCCCTTTGGGGGCCCCCACATACCTCTTTTGATCTTTCTTGTGGGGTTCCCTTTTTCCTCAGCCTTACCCACCCTGGCCCTTTTGGGCGGGGTTTTCCCCTTTCCCTTTAGGGGGTGTACACCGTTTCTTTTTAATTTAATTTTCTTTATGTTTTTTTTGTACTGTTTCTGGGCCTCCCTCCGACTGGGGAAAATGTTTTGGGTTTTTTAACTTTTTTTTACTTGGGTTTTTTTGCCTTCTGTCCCTTTTTTCCCTTCTCTGACACTTTGAGTTTTTTGCCTCCCTGCCCCCCAAACCGGGGGCCTTTTTTTGGCCTTCCCTTTTTTTTTTTCCTCTGTAAAACCTTTCCCTTTTCCTCCTTTGCACTTTTTTCCCAAAATTTCCCCCCCTTTCATTCATTGGGCTTTTCCTTCCATTTCCCCCCTTTTCCCCCCGAACCTCCTGCAGGAAATTCCTGCCCAGTTTCCTTTTAAAGTCTGGTTTTTCTTTTTTGTTTTCCCCCCCCACCCCAGCTCTACAATGTACCCAAAGCTCAGCACCATATGGTCACTGGGCCCAGGGGGCCCCCCCTGTTATGTCTTCAAATCTGAGCTTTCCAGGGGGGGAAAAAGGGGCCAGTCTGGTTTTTTTTTTCCTCTCACTCTGGTCGTGTCCCCCCCATGTTTTGGGGGCCCCCTTTTCCAGACCACGTCCCCTCTTGGTTTCCAAGTTTCTGGACCCCCTTCCCTTTTCCCCGTCGGGCTTCCCCGGGGAAACCCCATGACCAGTAGCTTCGCTCTGCCATGGCGCTTTTCTTGCCACCCCCCCCAGGGGTGTCCCCATCGCTCTGTTGTTCCTCATACCTCACCCCCCTCCCGCAGTTTGGGGGGGTTTTCATCACCAAACTCAAACCCCCCCCCGGGGGGGACCTACTAAAGTCCTTCTCTAAAAAACCTCCATTCCCCCTTTCCTCAAAATTTTTCCAAAAAACCTTTAGCGTGCACCCTCCTCCCTCCTGCTCCTTCTATCTTTCCCCCAGGATCTAATACCTGGGGGGAAGATTGCATCTGTTACTGTCTCATTTTTTTTGTTTCCCTGACAGCTATGATGTCTGGGGAAAACCCCCCCCCATTCTTTCGCTCCACCCATACTTATTCAATTCCATCCGCGTTTGGACCAAACCTTTTAAAACCCTTTTTTTCCCCAAAATTTCCCCTTGGGGGGGTCTTGGTGGGTTGGGGGTGGGGCAGGGTGCCCAAAAGGGGGGTTTTTGCATGGGTGGGGGATTGTTTGGGGGGAAGGGTTGGTGGGGTGGAGTTTGTGGTAGGGGGGGGGGGCTGTGATGGTGGGTTTTTTGGGTTTCTGGGGGGGGGACATGGGGACTTTTTTTTTTATTTTTTTGGGAAATATAGGGGGGATTTTTTTGGGGAAAAGTAGTGGGAAATTGTGTTATGGTGTATGAGGGGTATTTGGGGGCTGCGAGTAACATGTAGTCTACAGTGCCCCCACCCGGCCTGACCTGACACACCTGATTACCAGTTAATGTATTCTATGATTCACCTGTCTGCTCGCCCTTTTCTACTATATTATATCCACTTTTGTTTCCTTTTTCGATATATAAATAACCTATTCACTGTATTTCTTTTTACTTTTACAATTTTTTTCACTTTATTATCAGGGGGAAAACGATCTTTTGACACCCCACAGGATGGGTAGGGGGTGCATAATAAAGATATTAAACTAACTAACTAACTGTGTCTCCATGTTTTTCAGAAACCCTTGTAGCCGTTTGTTATTTTTGCCTTCGATGTATAGGGGCCTCTCTCTTTCTATTACCTTCCCCTTTTTCCTTTAAAAATTTCCACACACCTCAAGTGCCACTTTAGTTCTTTACATTCTCTATTATTTTTTATATAATATTTCTTATTTATGAAACTAGTGCAGTTAGCCTCACAAACACCCCATTTTCTCTTATAATAAAAACATGGAAGATATAATCAGCAGAAGAGGGAATGGACGCCGCCACCCCCACTCGCCATATTATGACCTATTTTATTTATTCATTCATGTTTCTATGTTAATTATATTGTTTATTTGCCAAATTTGATGAATTTTGGTAGAAAAATGCCGTAGAGTTGATATTAGGCTATTGAAGATTTTTTTCCTGCCCCTAGAGCAGGAATTCCTGGGAAAAGATTAAGGCATTTCAATTAATTTAAATGAGGAAAATTGACCAGCATCGGCAGATTAGGTTAGAGCTAGGTCAGGGAAAGGAAAACCGAAACAGAAGTTCCCTTCTCCCCCCTCACCCACTCCAAAATAATTTCTTAAAAGGCTGTTGGGTGTTCAATCCCCTGACTCTAAACCCCCTTTTACCTCTGCCTCCAACCTTTCTTGGGTGACCCACCCTTTTTCCTTTCACTCAGATTTATATACCCTCATATACTGTTTTGTTTCTTCCTCTAAATGCCCAAAACCCTTTAGCACTAAAAATGGGGAAATTTTTGCATACTAACTGCACCTTTAAAAGGGGGGAAATTGATGACCTAGAAAATGTACAGAGAACCTTCACGGGACGATAACTGCAACAAACAACCTCAATTTCTGGGAACGTGGTTCCTAAACCTGTACTCCTGGGGAGATACATTATTATATACATGTGGAAAAACCTAGAGGGGTTAGTACCAAACTTGCACACGAGAGCACTTCCTACGAAAACAAAAGACTTGGCAAACGATGTAACATCCCCCAATGAAAAACAGGGGTGCCACAGCACGTTGAGAGACAACACAATAATGTCAGGGGGCCCCAAAACTGTTCAACTGCCTCCCAGCATACATAAGGGGATTACCAATAGACCCCTGGCTGTCTTCCCAAAACACTGGACAGGCACCTAAAGTCGGTGCCTGACCAGCCAGGCTGTTGTTCGTACGTTTGGGCTGCGTGCGGTCAGCAGTAACAGCCTGGTTGATCAGGCCCCTTGGTCACAGACCGGGGCCCCAGGGCGTTGACCCCTGGGAAATCTCTCCGGGAAACTCCAGGTATTGAGGTCTGTTATAGCAAGGGGTTTTCTGTAATTCTATTAGGTTTATACCCCCAAAAAGGGTTCCCTTATGTTTGAATTGGACCTGCCCTCCCCTTTTCCCTTTGGGTTAAAACCCGAAAAGCTCCCATTTCCCCGGTGCTGTATGACCCTTTGGGGGTTTTGCACTCCTCATGAAGGCAGTTATTAGGTTGATATTTTAGTGTCATCAATAGGGATCCCATTTTTTAAAAGAACTGGGGCCCCCAATAAAAAGTAGTTGGGAGGCCCATCATTCCATAAAGTCATGTAACCGATTGAACAGGGATCTTTTAGAATTTTATATGACACTAAGGCCCCAGAAAAAAACTTGGACTGTCTGGTAAAAAAGACACTCCCCCAGTGGGGCCCACTGAGCCTCATTATTGAATTCATTAGTTTGCATGTCAGATCTTAAGAATCGACACTTATTTTAATGTATTAAAATTTTGATCCAATGAATTGAAGCTGTCCTTTCCATCAAAAACCAATTACCTCTCATGGGGGAACCCACACTGAATGACATATGTGGGTTTTTTTTTTGTGAATTCAGTAGAGTACATACTGCATACTAAGAATAATTGAACAATGACATGTGAATTTTGAATTGTCATTGTTTTTTTTTCAAAAGTCAGCCGTCTCCTACCGAGGCAGGGTGCCCCAAAAAAGAAAACACTTTCACCATCATTCAAAATAATCATTGATATTTTTTTAATTATTTCATGGAGAGCACTAAACTCATTTTCATAAGGCCGGGAGGATTAAAGGAAAGCACAGGCCCATTTCCCCTTGGATAAAAAGCCTCTCACCAGCATAAAGGGAAACCCTTCCCATTGATTTTTGAATATTTTATTTTTCTGTTCAGAATCAATAGGCAAACAAAACAATTTCTTTAAATTTAGTATAGCATGTTTTATATACAATACATTCGTAGTGAACCTTTTTCTTGAGGAAGATTGTACATTGTTGCATATGTACTCCACTGTACAGGTAAGTTAATTAACAGAGGTATACAAGAGCATATAAACTATACACAAGATAATTATTACATATACAATAAGGTATTCATAAATGAGAAATAAAACACTGAAGCAATATAAAACAAATTACATTTAGATGAAACTAACATATAGAAAAGTAAAAATGTACAGAGAAACTGAGTGAATGCAGTTATATACAATAATTATGAGAATTATGATTTCAACAAGAAAAAAACCCCTGAAAATTTACAACATTCTTTACAGTGAAAAAATTTGCAATTAATTTGTGATCTTTTCCTTATTTTGCAGTCCCCGGCCCTGCAAAACCCCCCCTCTCAACCACAACTGCACCTTGCACACGGACTTGTACAAAAAAAATACAAACTCTGAAGATGGGGAAATTTATTTTGTACTGAACTCTGGCAGGTAGAAGAACTTTCCCCCCATTTACAGCTACCTTTTAAATTTTTTGGGGCTTCAGGAAACCAAAATATGAAGAATACATGTGTGATACAGATCTTATAGATAATTATGTTAACTAAAAACCAAAAAAACACTATAGAAATGTTGACCAACACCGAATGTGTTGATCAGGACAACTCTTGTTTTTATTTTGAGCTATTTTAAGAATATAATAATCATAATATAGTTGATGAATTGGACATGGGCACAACACCTGAGTATCTTTTTAATTTTTTTGCTCACTAGGGGGGGTTTCCAATCTAATAGATATGAGGAGCCTTTTATAGTAGTAAAAAAAGCGAGGTGAAAATAGTAGAAGGGTGAGGGAGATGTAATTTTGGGGGGTTCAGTCTCCCTTTGCCTTCATTAAAATTATAACATTTTCCCCAAAAAAAGTTCAGTGCCATAGCCAGTCTACAATGAATTGTACATGCATAACTTTGGTACATAGTGTTTAAAAGGGGAATTATGTTCAGTGCTAAACTTGTATAGGGCTTCACCGTTTGGGGTAGGTAAGCAGGCCTCTTGCAGTGTTTCTCTGGCCCTTTGTGGAGTTGGGTTAGATTAAGATTCATAGGTTACAGATTGTGGTAGATTCATCCTTCGTGCAATAGGTTGTGTTCCTAAGGTTCCAGGGGTCCATAGAGCTGTAGTCTTCTCAGTTTTCAAGGTGGGCCAGAGATTTAGCAATTGAGTTGTACTACATTTTATAATGATATACGTACAGCAGGCCCCCCCCATGCTGATGTAACCACACGTTTTGTTGCTCTACTAGTTCCACCTTTTCATGTCTCTGTATTACATTGATAAAGACCGGTAGGCAAAAAATCTCTCACATAAAGATAACCGAAAATTTTTTTGTGTCTTATTCATCAGTTTTTGTTTTCGGGGGCCCCCCTTATGGCAGGGGTTTTTTTCGGGGGGCTGCTGTAAAGCAAT
>WNWK01039440.1:0-17451 GCA_009830355.1 Cherax destructor
CTTCAGACGTTTTAGTATAAGAGAAAACAGAGTTTGTAATGCTAACTGCATTAGATAACTTCTTTCATAAGAAAATCATAATGTACAAATGAACAGGTGTACGTACACCATTTATATACCTTGCAGAAGATAGGCAGAGCGGCTTATGCTGTCAGGAGTTTATTTCATTTCGTCCTTTTTCTATCGCTTAATCGCTACACTCTTAATGCTACACTTTGTCACTGAACTTAACTGCTTTAAACTCCACAACTTGCGCCTGTGCTGGCATGCAGGAACACATTACATTCACTAAGAGTTTGTTATTAGTCTTGAAGATGCCATATTAATAATGATAACACAATAATTACTGGGGAAGTGGAACAGAATTCTTCCTCCGTAAGCCATGCGTGTCGTAAGAGGCGACTAAAGTGCCGGGTGCAAGGGGCTAGTAACCCCTTCTCCTGTATATATTACTAAATGTAAAAGGAGAAACTTTAGTTTTTTCTTTTGGGCCACCCTGCTTCGGTGGGAAACGGCCGACGTGTTGAAAGAAGAAAAGATATTAATGATAATAATAATAATCACTGAGGCGTATAAAATGTTAATATAGACATTTTGCTTAATCCATTTATATTTTTTTCAAAATTATATACACTAGAACGTCATTTAGCACGATAGTTACGTTCCTGAAAAAGTTGTGTTAGATAATTTCGTGTTAAATAATTAAAAGAACTAATGGGAAAAATAGGGTTACGTTCCTGGGAGTCCCCAAAAAGCCAAACAAGTTTTTTTTAGACCAACAGATCTTACAAAAATAAAAGTGAATATGTAATTGTAGTTCATTATCGTGATGTATTATGTTGTTTTTACTGCTTAAGACTACAAATGTAATAGAAATAATAGTATTTACCTTAAATTGTGGGTGCTGGTATTTGTGGATGATTGTGAAGAGAGTGGAGAGTTATGCTGTGGCCCTACTGGGCTGAGGTGGATAGTAGAAGTTCTTGAACTGAAGTCGATGGTTGAACTGAGTGTCTAACTTGAAGTCAGTCAAGTCAGTCAAGCCATTCAGTCAGTCAAGTCAGTCAAGCCATTCAGTCAGTCAAGTCAGTCAAGCCATTCAGTCAGTCAAGTCAGTCAAGCCATTCAGTCAGTCAAGTCAGTCAAGCCATTCAGTCAGTCAAGTCAGTCAAGCCATTCAGTCAGTCAAGTCAGTCAAGCCATTCAGTCAGTCAAGTCACACAAACTTATGTTTACATCTTTTTGTGTGTACAAAGTAACACTTCATTACGGCCACGGGTTATGTCTTGTCTAATAT
The DNA here is from genome assembly GCA_009830355.1 of Cherax destructor. Taxonomy (NCBI): domain Eukaryota; kingdom Metazoa; phylum Arthropoda; class Malacostraca; order Decapoda; family Parastacidae; genus Cherax; species Cherax destructor. The sequence continues at coordinate 1,298 of WNWK01039440.1, forward strand.
CTTTGTTTTCTTTGTTAATTCAAGATAAAACACAGTTCACTCTCTTATTCTTCACAAACACAGCTGGCTTGTAGCCAGGACTTCTTGACGCGTATGAAATACATACGAATGCTGGGATGGTGGGGTCCGTGGTGGCTGGGTAAGGGGGGTGGTGTCTGCTGAACCACAACAAGAAGACTGCTTGTGAGAATGGTTATTTGTTTTTCCTTCCCACAAACTGTAAATAAGTTTATTCAGGTATACACAGATACAGTTACGAAGATTATCATACATAGCATATGTGTAGAGAACCTAGGATAACCCAAAAAAGTCAAAGTGACCTAGTATTTCCATTGACTTTTTTTGGGTTATCCTAGGTTCTCTACACATGCTGCTATGTATGATAATGTATGTAACTGTACTCACCTAATTGTGGTTGCAGGGGTCAAGACTCAGCTCCTGGCCCCGTGTATCTGAATAAACTTAGTTTGCAGGAAGGAAAAACAAATTCCCTTTTCCTCAAAGCATGAGGATTCTTAGGCAGTAAATAACCATGGGCTTACACTTGAAATCACCTGATGCATTACCGAAAAGGATCAAGGTGAAGCGATCCTTTGCTGTCTTGAAGCCTGGTACACTTTTCTCTTGCTGACTGATATAAGTTCGTGTTGGCATTTTCTTCCAGAAAACACTTGTCTCGTCAGCATTAAACACTTGATGTGGCTCATAGCCACCCTTAGTAGGACCCCCACTGACTCAATGGTTTAACCCACTGCGGGGGACCGCGCGCTCAAAATTTTCCCCCTCCTGCCGAACCGTGTAATATCATCTTTACGTCGTGTAAGATGATAATGTGTCACAAATCTTAAATCGTGCAATACCCGTAACGTTCAATATAATTTGTGCTAAATGACGTTCTACTGTAATAAACACCCTATGTAACATTTTTTTTTTTATTAACACATCGGCTGATTCCCACCAAGGCAGGGTGGCCCGAAAAAGAAAAACTTATATCATCATTCATTCCATTACTGTCTTGCCAGAGGGGTGCTTTACACTACAGTTATAAAACTGCAACATTAACACCCCTCCCTCAGAGTGCAGTCATTGTACTTCCCATCTCCAGGACTCAAGTCCGGCCTGCCGGTTTCCCTGAATCCCTTCATAAATGTTACTTTGCTCACACTCCAACAGCACGTCAAGTATTAAAAACCATTTGTCTCCATTCACTCCTATCAAATATGCTCACACATGCTTGCTGGAAGTCCAAGCCCCTCACACACAAAACCTCCTTTACCCCCTCCCTCCAGCCTTTCCTAGGCCGACCCCTACCCCGCCTTCTTTCCACTACAGATTTATACACACTCGAAGTCATTTTGTCTCGTTCCATTCTCTACATGTCCGAACCACCTCAACAACCCCTCCTCAGCTCTCTGGATAATAGTTTTGGTAATCCCGCACCTCCTCCTAATTTCCAAACTCCGAATTCTCTGCATTATATTCACACCACACATTGACCTCAGACATGACATCTCCACTGCCTCCAGCCTTCTCCTTGTAGCAACATTCATCACCCATGCTTCACACCCATATAAGAGTGTTGGTATAACTATATTCTCATACATTTCCCTCTTTACTTCCATGGACAAAGTTCTTTGTCTCCACAGACTCCGAAGTGCTCCACTCACCCTTTTCCCCTCATCAATTCTATGATTCACCTCATCCTTCATAGACCCATCTGCTGACATGTCCACTCCCAAATATCTGAATACATTCACCTCCTCCATACTCTCTCCCTCCAATCTGATATCCAATCTTTCGTCACCTAATCTTTTTGTTATCCTCATCACCTTACTCTTTCCTATATTGACCTTCAATTTTCTTTTACACACCCTACCAAATTCATCCACCAACCTCTGCAACTTCTCTTCAGAATCTCCCAAAAGCACAGTGTCATCAGCAAAAAGCAACTGTGACAACTCCCATTTTGTTTTTGATTCTTTATCTTTTAACCCCACACCTCTTGCCAAGACCCTCGCATTCACTTCTCTTACAACCCCATCTATAAATATATTGAACAACCACGGTGACATCACACATCCTTGTCTAAGGCCCACTTTTACTGGGAAATAGTCCCCCTCCCTCCTACACACACTAACCTGAGCCTCACTATCCTCATAAAAACTCTTCACTGCTTTCAGTAACCTACCTCTTATTCCATACACCTGCAACATCTGCCACATTGCCCCCCTATCCACCCTATCATACGCCTTTTCCAAATCCATAAATGCCACAAAAACCTCTTTACCCTTATCCAAATACAGTGGAACCCTGGTTAACGAAAAAAATTCATTGCAGAAGCCTGGTCAAGTGCCACTACCGAACGAATTTACTTTCTTAAGAAATAATGTCATTTAGGTTAGTCTATTTCAGACCCCCAAAAATACACTTCCACAAGCACTTACAATATTATACTTACATAATTGCACGATTTCTGGGGTGTTCGTTAACCGGGGTTCCACTGTACTGTTCACCTATATGTTTCACTGTAAACACTTGGTCTGCACACCCCCTACCTTTCCTAAAGCCCCCTTGTTCATCTGGTATCCTGCTTTCTGTCTTACTCTTAATTCTTTCAATAATAACTCTACCATACCCTTTACCAGGTACACTCAACAGACTTATTCCCCTATAATTTTTGCACTCTCTTTTGTCCCCTTTGCCTTTATACAAAGGAACAATACATGCTCTCTGCCAATCCCTAGGTACCTTACCCTCTTCCATACATTTATTTAATAATAGCACCAACCACTCCAAAACTATATCCCCACCTGCTTTTAACATTTCTATCTTTATCCCATCAATCCCAGCTGCCTTACCCCTTTCATTCTACCCACTGCCTCACGAACTTCCCCCACACTCACAACTGGCTCTTCCACACTACTACAAGATGTTATTCCTCCTTGCCCTATACACGAAATCACAGCTTCCCTGTATTCATCAACATTTAACAATGCCTCAAAATATTCCCTCCATCTTCCCGATACCTCTAACTCTCCATTTAATAACTCTCCTCTCCTATTTTTAACTGTCAAATCCATTTGTTCCCTAGGCTTCCTCAACTTATTAATCTCACTCCAAAACTTTTTCTTATTTTCAACAAAATTTGTTGATAACATCTCGCCCACTCTCATTTGCTCTTTTTACATTGCTTCACCACTCTCTTAGCCTCTCTTTTCCTCTCCATATACTCTCCCCTCCTTGCATCACTTCTACTTTGTAAAAACCTCTAATATGCTAATTTTTTCTCCCTTACTACTCTTTACATCATCATTCCACCAATCGCTCTTCTTCCCTCCCGAACCCACACTCCTGTAACCACAAACTTCTGCTGAACACTCTAAAACTTCATTTTTAAATCTACCCCATACATCTTCGACCCCATTGCCTACACTCTCACTAGCCCATCTATCCTCCACTAGTTGTTTATATCTTACCCTAACTGCCTCCTCTTTTAGTTTATAAACCTTCACCTCTCTCTTACTTACTGCTTCTATTTTCCTTGTATCCCATCTACCTTTTACTCTCACTGTAGCTATAACTAAAAAGTGATCTGATATATCTGGCCTTTCTATAAACATGTACATCCTGAAGTCTACTCAACAGTCTTTTATCTACCAATACATAGTCCAACAAACTACTCTCATTACGCCCTACATCATATCTTGTATACTTATTTATCCTCTTCTTAAAATATGTATTACCTATAACTAAATTTATATAAACATATAAATTAACATAAATATGAGATGTTTTTCCAGTCGGCTTGATGGAGTGAACATAATCCATTCGTGTCCAAGCTGGTAACAGCAACAACATCATCGTTGGTTTACAAAACTTGCGAACCTTCTACACTCTCATTCTCTCGTTTATTCATTTAATCTTGTTTACTAACCTCTCGCTCTACATAAAGACTGCCTCTACCACTGCCTCTAATCATAGAAGCAATTGTTGATTTCCTTTTGCCACACATCCTGGCAAGCTCCACAAGTCGCACACCACTCTCGTATTTTTGTATAATTTCCTTCTTCACTTCTATCCTGTTTCTCATTTTTTTTACCACAGGGGTGCCACTAGGAAGTTTCTTTGGGCCCATGGTAGTTTATTTCACAGTCGCACTTAACCCTTAAACGGTCCAAACGTATATATACATTTGCTCGCCCAGTGCCCCGAATATTTTGATTTTTTTTTTTTATAGAAATAAAGAGCACATTTTTCTAAGTGTTATAGGATAAAAAAAAATCTAGGGTCAGTAGTTACCGAGATATGAGGCGGAGAAGTTGGTACTGGATGCTCGCCTGACAGCAACAGGCGTCCTGCCGCTTGCAGAATTGTTTCCGATATACCTTTTTTTCTCTTTTTTTTTTATTATTTTGTATAATTTTTATGTTCTGATAATTACAGTTTATAGTAGTTCTTGTTCTGACACTAATATTAGGTACTGAAATTGTACTCAAATAATAATAATGATAGTGCATAAAAAAATTAATAATAATAATGATAGTGCATCATAATAATAATAATAGTGCATAATAATAATATAATAATAATAACGTTCCCTTGAAGCATTATGTAAGATGTGTGTTGCTGCCTTATCTCATCTGATCTCCACTAATGATGACTGGTGACATTTGATGAGGGGTGAGGGTAGTCTTATCTTTTCTAATCAGTCCAGTAATTACAGTGATGACATTTGATGAGCTTACACTGCTTCCCTTTATTTGTTAGGCAAACCTGTCTGTCTGTGTGTCTTTCTGTCTGCCTGTGTGTCATCTCCTTTCTGTCTGCTTGTCTCAGAGAGTAGCTCATAAACCAACTGGTATTACGCAGATCACCAGCACATTATATCACTTTGTCTTGATTTTTTTTAGTTATCCTAGGTAATTTACTATGTATAATTGTATTTACGTATGTGTTCATGTGAGAGACAGACAGAGACAGAGACAGACAGAGACAGACAGAGACAGACAGAGACAGACAGAGACAGACAGAGACAGACAGAGACAGACAGAGACAGACAGAGACAGACAGAGACAGACAGAGACAGACAGAGACAGACAGAGACAGACAGAGACAGACAGAGACAGACAGAGACAGACAGAGACAGACAGACAGACAGAGACAGACAGAGACAGACAGAGACAGACAGAGACAGACAGAGACAGACAGAGACAGACAGAGACAGACAGAGACAGACAGAGACAGACAGAGACAGACAGAGACAGACAGAGACAGACAGAGACAGACAGAGACAGAGACAGACAGAGACAGACAGAGACAGACAGAGACAGAGAGACAGACAGAGACAGACAGAGACAGACAGAGACAGACAGAGACAGACAGAGACAGACAGAGACAGACAGAGACAGACAGAGACAGACAGAGACAGACAGAGACAGACAGAGACAGACAGAGACAGACAGAGACAGACAGAGACAGACAGAGACAGACAGAGACAGACAGAGACAGACAGAACAGACAGAGACAGACAGAGACAGACAGAGACAGACAGAGACAGACAGAGACAGACAGAGACAGACAGAGACAGACAGAGACAGACAGAGACAGACAGAGACAGACAGAGACAGACAGAGACAGACAGAGACAGACAGAGACAGACAGAGACAGACAGAGACAGACAGAGACAACAGAGACAGACGAGACAGACAGAGACAGACAGAGACAGACAGAGACAGACAGAGACAGACAGAGACAGACAGAGACAGACAGAGACAGACAGAGACAGACAGAGACAGACAGAGACAGACAGAGACAGACAGAGACAGACAGACAGAGACAGACAGAGCAGACAGAGACAGACAGAGACAGACAGAGACAGACAGAGACAGACAGACAGAGAGAGACAGACAGACAGAGAGAGACAGACAGACAGAGAGACAGACAGACAGACAGAGAGACAGACAGACAGACACACAGACAGACAGAGAGACACACAGACAGACAGAGAGACACACAGACAGACAGAGAGACACACAGACAGACAGAGAGACACACAGACAGACAGAGAGACACACAGACAGACAGAGAGACACAGACAGACAGAAGACACAGACAGAGACAGACAGACAGACAGAGAGACACACAGACAGACAGAGAGACACACAGACAGACAGAGAGACACACAGACAGACAGAGACACACACAGACAGACAGAGACACACAGACAGACAGAGAGACACACAGACAGACAGAGAGACACACAGACAGACAGAGAGACACACAGACAGACAGAGAGACACACAGACAGACAGAGAGACACACACACAGACAGAGAGACACACACACAGACAGAGAGACACACACAGACAGAAGACACACACGACAGAGAGACCACACACACAGACAGAGAGACACACAACAGACAGAGAGAACACAGACAGACAGAGAGGACACAACACAGAGAGACACACACACAGACAGAGAGACACACACACAGACAGAGAGACACACACACAGACAGAGAGACACACACACAGACAGAGAGACACACACACAGACAGAGAGACACACACACAGACAGAGAGACACACACACAGACAGAGCACGTCAAGCACGTCAAGAAATTAGAGAAAGTGCAAAGGTTTGCAACAAGACTAGTCCCAGAGCTAAGGGGATTGTCCTACGAAGAAAGGTTAAGGGAAATCGGCCTGACGACACTAGAGGACAGGAGGGTTAGGGGAGACATGATAACGACATATAAAATACTGCGAGGAATAGATAAGGTGGACAGAGACAAGATGTTCCAGAGAGGGGACACAGAAACAAGGGGTCACAATTGGAAGTTGAAGACTCCTATGAGTCAAAGGGATGTTAGGAAGTATTTCTTCAGTCGTAGAGTTGTCAGGAAGTGGAATAGCTTGGAAAGCGACATAGTGGAGGCAGGAACCATACATAGTTTTAAGACTAGGTTTGATAAAGCTCATGGAGCAGGGAGAGAGAGGACCTAGTAGCAATCAGTGAAGAGGCGGGGCCAGGAGCTATGACTCGACCCCTGCAACCACAAATAGGTGAGTACAAATAGGTGAGTACACACACACAGACAGAGAGACACACACACAGACAGCGAGACACACACACAGACAGAGAGACACACACACAGACAGAGAGAGACACACACAGACAGAGAGACACACACACAGACAGAGAGACACACACACAGACAGAGAGACACACACACAGACAGAGAGACACACACACAGACAGAGAGACACACACACAGACAGAGAGACACACACACAGACAGAGAGACACACACACAGACAGAGAGACACACACACAGACAGAGAGACACACACACAGACAGAGAGACACACACACAGACAGAGAGACACACACACAGACAGAGAGACACACACACAGACAGAGAGACACACAACACGACAGAGACAGACACACACACAGACAGAAGACACACACACAGACAGAGAGACACAACACAGACAGAGAGACACACACAGACAGAAGACAACACAGACAGACACAGACAGACACAGACAGACACAGACAGACACAGACAGACACAGACAGACACAAAACACAGACAGACACAGACAGACACAGACAGACACAGACAGACACAGACAGACACAGACAGACACAGACAGACACAGACAGAACAGACAGACACAGACAGACACAGACAGACACAGACAGACACAGACAGACAGCAGACAGACAACAGACAGACAGACAGACAGACACAGACAGACACAGACACAGACAGACAAGACAGCACAGACAGACACAGACAGACACGAGACAGACACAGACAGACACAGACAGCACACAGACACACAGACAGACACACACACAGACAGACAGAGACAGACAGAGACAACAGACAAACAGACAGACAGAGACAGACAGACTTGAGACAGACAGACAGAGACAGCAGACAGAGACAGACAGACGAGACAGACACAAGACAGTTACACACATACACACACACAACACACACACACACACACACACAGACACACACACAGACAGACACACACACACACACACACACAGACACACACACACAGACAGACACACACACACACAGACACACACACAGACAGACACACACACACACAGACAGCCAGGTAGCCAGGCAGGCAGCCAGCCAGCTGGCCGGCCAGCCTGCTGACATCACTTTTCACTTAATTAAAAGGGGAGTGTTAATATGACATGACATCAGTGAATCCTTGGTGTTTGCCGCGCTCTTTGCTCTAGCTGGCGCTTAATTTAACTGGTGCTCCCACAAGGTACTAAGTGGTCCCAGATTTTTTTAATATGGCGCACACTGAGTGTTAAGACCCATTCTATGCTGACCAGGCATCTCAGGCCAATCGTGCCAAATTTGGAGGCAGGAAAAATAAAACGTATATATACATTTGGGGCTGTAGCAGTACTAATGTATATATATGTTTGGACCATTTAAGGGTTAATGAACAAGCACCAAACACAATGAATTAATTGTGAAATGTTTGGATGAGCGCGAAGGGTAATGTTCACTCGGAGGATAAACAAAGCCAGACTGACTCATGACGCCTGCACTGGGAGGCACGCAGGCACGGGGCAGGCGGACAGGTCTGCTACGCTGTTCGAAACATGGGGCACGTTCGATACTCGGGACAAAATTGGTTCAAAAAAGCGTTTGAAATTTGAATCGTTCGATACTTCATGCGTTCAAAACTCTGGGTTCCACTGTATTTGAGAGGCTAACTGCACTAATTTCATAAATAAGTTTCGTAAATAAGTTTCGAAAATGTTTCGAAAATAAGTTTTGTCGGCAAAAGTTTTGTCGGCAAAAGTTTTGTCGGCAAAAGTTTTGTCGGCAAAAGTTTTGTCGGCAAAAGTTTTGTCGGCAAAAGTTTTGTCGGCAAAAGTTTTGTCGGCAAAAGTTTTGTCGGCAAAAGTTTTGTCGGCAAAAGTTTTGTCGGCAAAAGTTTTGTCGGCAAAAGGTTTGTCGGCAAAAGGTTTGTCGGCAAAAGGTTTGTCGGCAAAAGGTTTGTCGGCAAAAGTTTGTCGGCAAAAGGTTTGTCGGCAAAAGTTTTGTCGGCAAAAGGTTTGTCGGCAAAAGGTTTGTCGGCAAGAAATATTGTATACGTAAAAACATAATAGAGAATGTAAAGAAATACAGTGGACCCTCGGTTAACGGCCATAATTCGTTCCAGAATGCTGTTCGAGTGCCGTTACCGAACGAATTTATTCCCATAAGGAATAATGTAAAGTAGATTAGTCCTTTTAGACCCCCAAAAATACACTTAAAAAAGCACTTACAAAAATACACTTACATAATTGTTGGAGTTGGGTGCAGTACGTAAACTGGGGGTCCACTGTAAAGTGGTTTTATAAAGTGTACGTATGCAGGCGGAGGTGGAGACTGGAAGATAGGCTACTTGCTACTAGCTTGTACTGCCTCGCAAACAACCCACACACCTCACTTTTTTATCTATGATTTCATGTTGTAATTCCATGGACATCATCCTCTTTTTCTTCTCAGCACTGTCCTTTGCACTTACTTTCTTAGGACTCATGGGTAGAAAAAAGAAATTTGGCAATAATACGAGAAATGCTTCCATGGCGGCATAAACACATGCACAGCTCAGCTGATGTTGTGGTGTTGGCTTTGCCACCTAGTGGCGATGTTCTGAAACTCTCTATTATTATTAATTTAGGGAACTGGAGCACAGATCCAATTCCCTAGATCAAGACACCTCACTAACGTCAAGGAACTTTGACGCTGGTGAGGGGCTCTTGATCTAGGGAATTGGAGCTGTGCTCCAGTTCCCTAAATTAATAATAATAATAAGAGCTTCAGACTGGAAGATAGGCTACTTGCTACTAGCTTGTACTGCCTCGCAAACAACCCACACACCTCACTTTTTTATCTATGATTTCATGTGTTTACAGTGAAACATATAGGTGAACAGTAAAGATGTTTTTGTGGCATTTATGGATTTGGAAAAGGCGTATGATAGGGTAGATAGGGGGGCAATGTGGCAGATGTTGCAGGTGTATGGAATAGGAGGAAGGTTACTGAAAGCAGTGAAGTTTTTATGAGGATAGTGAGGCTCACTTTAGAGTGTGTAGGAGGGAAGGGGACTATTTCCCAGTAAAAGTGGGCCTTAGACAAGGATGTGTGATGTCACCGTGGTTGTTCAATATATTTATAGATGGGGTTGTAAGAGAAGTGAATGCGAGGGTCTTGGCAAGAGGTGTGGGACTAAAAGATAAAGAAGCAAATACAAAGTGGGAGTTGTCAGTTGCTTTTTGCTGATGACACTGTGCTTTTGGGAGATTCTGAAGAGAAGTTGCAGAGGTTGGTGGATGAATTTGGTAGGGTGTGTAAAAGAAGAAAATTGAAAGTGAATATAGGAAAGAGTAAGGTGATGAGGATAACAAAAAGAATAGGTGACGAAAGATTGGATATCAGATTGGAGGGAGAGAGCATGGAGGAGGTGAATGTATTCAGATATTTGGGAGTGGACATGTCAGCAGATGGGTCTATGAAGGATGAGGTGAATCATAGAATTGATGAGGGAAAAGGGTGAGTGGAGCACTTGAGTCTGTGGAGACAAAGAACTTTGTCCATGGAAGTAAAGAGGGAATGTATGAGAGTATAGTTATACCAACGCTCTTATATGGGTGTGAAGCATGGGTGATGAATGTTGCAACGAGGAGAAGGCTGGAGGCAGTGGAGATGTCGTGTCTGAGGTCAATGTGTGGTGTGAATATAATGCAGAGAATTCGGAGTTTGGAAATTAGGAGGAGGTGCGGGATTACCAAAACGATTGTCCAGAGAGCTGAGGAGGGGTTGTTGAGGTGGTTTGGACATGTAGAGAGAATGGAACGAGACAGAGTGACTTCGAGTGTATAAATCTGTAGTGGAGGGAAGGCGGGGTAGGGGTCGGCCTAGGAAAGGTTGGAGGGAGGGGTAAAGGAAGTTTTGTGTGCGAGGGGCTTGGACTTCCAGCAAGCATGTGTGAGCGTATTTGATAGGAGTGAATGGAGGCATATGGTTTATAATACTTGACGTGCTGTTGGAGTGTGAGCAAAGTAACATTTATGAAGGGATTCAGGGAAACCGGCAGGCCGGACTTGAGTTCTGGAGATGGGAAGTACAGTGCCGGCACTCTGAAGGAGGGGTGTTAATGTTGCAGTTTTATAACTGTAGTGTAAAGCACCCCTCTGGCAAGACAGTGATGGAGTGAATGATGATGAAAGTTTTTCTTTTTTGGGCCACCCTGCCTTGGTGGGAATCGGCTGATGTGTTAATAAAAAAAAAAAAAAAAAAAAAAAAGAGCTTCAGAAAGGCGCCAACTCAGTGCACTGTTTACCTCGCTGTGGAAGCATTTCTCTAGTGTTTGCTTGCATTTTGTGCCGTTATTTTGCCAGTGCTGAAAAGAAAAAGAGGATGTCCATGGAATTAAAGCATGAAATCATAGACAAGCAAGTGAGGTGTGTGTGGGTTGAGGGGAAAGCGGTGGAAGCTCGCTCATAACTTGGATGTTGGCTCGCAACTCAGAGCAAAAAATCGACCGAACGACAGCTTGTATCTCTAAATACAGTGGAACCCCTGTCATCGGCCGTTCCTGATTGCGGCCAACTCGGTGATAGGCTGGTTTTTCGGCTTCCGGTCATCGACCGTTATTTCGGTAATTGGCCGTATGGGACGCGTCAACCCGCCGGCGACACCACTTCCTCAAGCGTATCACACTCAGTCTGCATCTCTGTCTTGTTGAGTAAGGAATACTTTACATGTTCATCCGTTCATTGTGGTGCTTGTTTATTGATTGTGACTGAAATAAGCCACCATGGGGCCAAAGAAAGTTCAGAGTGCCAGCCCTTTGGTAAAGGGCTGAGAAGGGACAATGTGCCTTCTTCAGTGATTCTATGATATGTAAAGCAGCAGGAGTCAATAAAGGCTATAACGCCAGCCAGCGATAAAGTGTAGCATTAACAGTGTAGCAAGTAAGTTAAGCGATTAAGCGATAGAAAAATGACAACACGAAGCTTAACTCCTCCATTGTTTGAGGTATAAAGGGCGACTGACAGCACCGCTGCCTCTGCTGCCACCTTCACTACCACTATGTAAGGTTTAACTTTCAGTGGCCCTTGTACACCCAACAACAAACAACATAACACCACTCGTGACATTCTATTTACTCATGTGCAAGTCCACTCAAATCCAACCCCTCTCACTCATGAATTTATCCAACCTAAAGTCATTTTATTTAGTTAGTTTTGTGTATGTAAAACTAGTTAATCTTAAAAAAAAAAAAAATTTTGTTAATGTTTTTGTCTGGAACAGATTAATTAATGCTGTGAAACCCATCTGAACATTACAAAAATAATAATCTATTTCATTGATAAATAATACTAACTAAATTTGGACTGACCTGAAATAGGTAGGGTTAAGGTTAATTATATTTTAAATTTTTAGCAGTGTTAATTGAGATTGCCAAGTTAGTTTTGGTGCCAAATCAATCTTTTTTTTTTTTTTTTTATATCCTTGTTCACAAATGTATTTCTTCTTTCAACAAACTGGCCATATCCCACTGAGGCAGGGTGGTCCAAAAAGAAAAACAAAAGTTTCTTGTTTAAACTTTAGTAATGAATACAGGAAGACGCACAAGAAATCTTTCATGTTTGAGACAGAAAAAAGACACCAGCAATCCTACCATCATGTAAAACAATTAGACTTCCGTTTACTCGGCGGGATGGTAGTACCTCGCTGGGCAGTTGCTGTCTACCAATGTACTATATTTTATTATTTTTTATTAACATATCAGCCGTTTCCCACCAAGGGAAAAAAGAAAAACTTTCATTCACTCCATCACTGTCATCCCAGAGGCTTGCTCACACTACAGTTATAAAACTGCAACATTAACACCCCTTCAGAGTACAAGCACTGTACTTCTCATCTCCAGGACTCAAGTCCAGCCTGCCGGTTTCCCTGAATCCCTTCATAAACGTTACCTTGCTCATACTCCAACAGCATGTCAAGTCCTAAAAAGCATGTCTCCATTCACTCCTATCTAACATGCTTGCTGGAAGTACAAGCCCCTCGCACACAAAACCCCCTTTACCCCCTCCCTCCAACATTTCCTAGGCCTAACCGTACCCCGCTTTCCCTCCACTACAGATTTATACTCTCAAGTCATTCTATTTCATTTCATCCTCTCTACATGTCCAAACCACCTCAATAACCCCTCCTCAGCCCTCTGGATAATAGTTTTGGTAATCCCGCACCTCTTCCTAATCTCCAAACTACGGATTCTCTGCATTATATTTACACCACACATTGCCCTCAGACATGACATCTCCACTGCCTTCAGCCTTCTCTTTGTTGCAACATTCACCACCCATGCTTCACACCCATATAAGAGCATTGGTATAACTATATTCCCCTCTTTGCTTTCATGGATAAAGTTCTTTGTCTCCACAAACTCCTCAGTGCACCACTCACCTTTTTCTCCTTGTCAATTTTATGATTCATCTCGTCCTTCATAGACCCATCTTCTGACACATCCACTCCCAAATATCTGAATACATTCACCTCCATACTCTCTCCCTCCAATCTGATATCCAGTCTTTCGTTACCTAATTTTTTGTTATCCTCATCACCTTACTTTTTCCTATATTCACTTTTATTTTTTTTCTTTTACATACCCTACCAAACTCATCCACCAACCTCTGCAACTTCTCTTGAGAATCTCCCAAAAGCACAGTGTCATCAGCAAAGAGCAACTGTGACAACTCCCACTTTGTGTTAGATTCTTTATCTTTTAACCCTTTCAGGGTCCAAACCGTAGTTCTACGTCATGTGCTCAGCTCACTCAGATAAGCTTTGAGCGGCAAATTTGGGCCTAGATATGAGAGAATACATCTATTTGGTAAGTGTGCACCACATAAAACAAAGCCTGCAGCACACAGTGTATAATGAGAGAAAAAAACTGAAACCGCAATTTTCGATTAAAAGAGCGACTTTGCAGTGTTTTTTCGTATACTTTGTATAGTTGTATTTGCGATTTCTTGGTCTCATTTGATAGAATGGAAGATATATTACAGATATAGAGATGATTTCGATTGGTTTTAGTACTGCAAATGGCTTGAAACTGAGCTGAAAATAGCGGAAATGTTAAATTTTTGCCTATGTTCAAGAGTAAACAAATGACCTCACACGTCTAATACGCACCAGCTGGTGGGTCTAATATACGTTCTCAAATGTGGTGATATTATTTGTACAATTATTACAATATTGCATAACAGTAAATCTTCCATTTTTTGGTTTGAATAAAAATTCATTATGTGAATAAAAAATCAAAATGGAATTCATTTGTAAAGACTGAAAACGTAACTAATGAACAGAGGAAATGTTAGTTTAGTGCCAGGAATGCCTGCATTGTTTATTATGCACCCTATTTTGAAATTGGAATATTTTGAACTTTGAGTTAAATTGGCTAAATTACCAATTTCCAACCACTTTATTTTGTAGTTGAAACAGTTGACTGGGCAATTTCTTGTGCTCAATCGATAGAATAGAAGTAATACTAGTGAAATAGCTAAGAATTCGGTCAACTGGAATAATGTAATTGGCCTAAAATGGGAGTCAAAGTCGGCAAAATTGCTGATGCGTAAATATCGCTAACACATCAAAATTCGCAAGAGCATAATTTCGTCAATTTTCAATAAAATTTCGTACTTTTTGTTTTATTACCTTCAGAAAAATATTCTCTACCATTTCATAAGAAAAAATAAGAATGAATTTTTTTTAAAATTCTTGGACACTGGTGCACCCCTTCCAAAAATGGCCTTGGACCCTGAAAGGGTTAACCCCACACCTCTTGCCAACACCCATACATTCACTTCTCTTACAACCCCATCTATAAATTTATTGAATAACCTTGGTGACATCACACATCCCTGTCTAAGGCCTACTTTTACTGGAAAAAAAAATCTCCCTCTCGCCTACATACTCTAACCTGATCCTCACTACCCTCGTAAAAACTTTTAACCGCTGTCAATAACCTACCTCCTATTCCATACACCTGCAACATTTGCCACATTGCCCCCCTATCATATGCCTTTTGCAAATCCATAAATGCCACTAAAACCTCTTTACTCTTACGTAAACACTGTTCACCTATACGTTTCACTGTAAACACTTGGTCTACACACCCCCTACCCTTCCTAAAGCCTCCTTGTTCATCTATCCTACTACCTTGGACAAATGTATTTATCAGTGCATAAGAGAATTTGTAAAAAGATCTGTTTTTAGGGCATGTAGACTTGTTTAACAGACTGCCTAAAAAGCACAACTTGTGCAGTAACAAAATGCAGTGAAGGTATTCTGAGGAATGCTGTGGTAGGGCAAAGGGGTTGAAGTCAGTTATGAATTGAACATTGATTGTTGGGGCTTATGAGAGTACAGTATTTGTAATGCCAGGTGTTTACCCTGTTAGTGTATATAAATGGTAAGTTTGACTGAGTTTGAAATCTTGTGAATTCAAACTGTTGAAATGTCTGCCAGTGCTGTCTTGAAGGTATTACAGCATCTGGCAAGCTTGTATTGCATACACAAATAACCCACATATAGAAGAGAGGAGCTTACAACGACGTTTCGGTCTGACTTGGACCATTTACAAAGTCACACTAACAGAAAAAAGGGAGGGAAGGAGTTTATATAGGCAGCGGACAGGGGCGGGAACAAGAGAAAGTGGGGGAGGAGTAATAGTGGTAGTGGTGGTGGTGGTGGTAGTAGTAGTAGTAGTAGTAGTAGTAGTAGTGGAGTCAGTCAAATACTACTAAGAAAGAGGAGCACTGCGAGGGAGCTAGCGGCCCACATAGGGTAGGGGCAAGAACACAGAGGGGGAAAAAGATAATAATGCGGGTTTTTTGTGTATTGTTCCAGTCACGGTATTGTGCCTTTTTTTGTTATTTGTATTGCATATTTTGTAAGAAATGTTAATTCTATATACAGTGGAAACCCGAGTAACGATCATTCCAAATAACGATTTGTTCGGGTAACGATTGCTTTTTACGGTCAATATTTTTCTCGTGTAGCGATCTTTACTCTGGTAGCGATACGTATCAGACCTGTC
>WNWK01039441.1:0-10000 GCA_009830355.1 Cherax destructor
GTCGTAAGCGGTAATTTGCCAACTCCAGGGCAGCTAAAACACACTTGAGCACAATATGTAATGTTACATCCTACCTAATAAATATAGCTAAGTCAAATAATAATATAAAGCAAGATATTAACGATTTAACTATTATCGAAAGTATCAGAAATATAAAATTATAAGAAAAGGAAAATATACATCAAAATTCATATAAACATGTATATACATTGGGGCCCATTCTGGGGTCGCAGTAACAACAACAACCACTAGTACCACAACAACAACTACTACCACCACAACAACAACCACTACCACCACAACAACAACTACTACCACCACAACAACAACCACTACCACCACAACAACAACCACTACCACCACAACAACAACCACTACCACCACAACAACAACCACTACCACCACAACAACAACCACTACCACCACAACAACAACCACTACCACCACAACAACAACCACTACCACCACAACAACAACTACTACCACCACAACAACAACCACTACCACCACAACAACAACCACTACCACCACAACAACAACTACTACCACCACAACAACAACCACTACCACCACAACAACAACCACTACCACCACAACAACAACCACTACCACCACAACAACAACCACTACCACCACTACAACAACCACTACCACCACTACAACAACCACTACCACCACTACAACAACCACTACCACCACTACAACAACCACTACCACCACTACAACAACCACTACCACCACAACAACCACTACCACCACTACAACAACCACTACCACCACTACAACAACCACTACCACCACTACAACAACCACTACCACCACAACAACAACCACTACCACCACAACAACAACCACTACCACCACAACAACAACCACTACCACCACAACAACAACCACTACCACCACAACAACAACCACTACCACCACAACAACAACCACTACCACCACAACAACAACCACTACCACCACAACAACAACCACTACCACCACAGCAACAACCACTACCACCACAGCAACAACCACTCCACCACAACAACAACCACTACCACCACAACAAACAACCACTACCACCACAACAACAACCACTACCACCACAGCAACAACCACTACCACCACAACAACAACCACTACCACCACAGCAACAACCACTACCACCACAACAACAACCACTACCACCACAACAACAACCACTACCACCACAGCAACAACCACTACCACCACAACAACATCCACTACCACCACAACAACAACCACTACCACCACAACAACAACCACTACCACCACAACAACAACCACAGCAACAACCATACCACCACATCAACAACCACTACCACCACAGCAACAACCACTACCACCACAACAACAACAATCCCACAAATCCTTCAGTTTAGTCAACACAAACATCTGTATATTGTAGTGATTTATAGACGTGTTGTTTTATTATTATTATTATTATTATTATTATTATTATTATTATTATTATTATTATTATTATTATTATTATTATTTTTATTATTATTATTATTATTATTATTATTATCAATAATATTATTATTATATTATTTGTTATTATTATATTAATTGTTATTATTATACTTGTTATTGTTATTATTGTACCAGTATTGGTTATCAGTCCCTGAACAACAGTCACTACAGAACCAGGTTAGGGTATCAGTCCCTGAACAACAGTCACTACAGAACCAGGTTAGGGTATCAGTCCCTGAACAACAGTCACTACAGAACCAGGTTAGGGTATCAGTCCCTGAACAACAGTCACTACAGAACCAGGTTAGGGTATCAGTCCCTGAACAATTAAGGTACCAGAACAATATCCCTGGCTTCTCTGTCAAGCTGTGAAGAATAAAGCTTTATTTTTCAGCTTCAGCTCTCCCAGGAGAGCTTTGAGGACGCTCTAGTCAGCCTGCAGGAAGTGTCAGGGGAGTCAGCAGACTGTCAGGGGAGGTATGAGTTGGGCAAGTACCTCGGGAACTGTGTAATGACAGTCAGCAGGCAGTGTCAGGAGGCTGTGTCAGCAGGTAATGTCTGGAGGCAGTGTCAGGAGGCAGTGTCTGGAGGCAGTGTCAGGAGGCAGTGTCAGCAGGTAAAGTCTGGAGGCAGTGTCAGGAGGTAGTGTCTGGAGGCAGTGTCAGCAGGTAGTGTCTGGAGGCAGTGTCTAGAGGCAGTGTCTGGAGGCAGTGTCAGGAGGCAGTGTCAGCAGGTAGTGTCTGGAGGCAGTGTCTGGAGGTAGTGTCTGGAGGCTGTGTCAGCAGGTAGAGTCTAGAGGCAGTGTCAGGAGGCAGTGTGTGAAGGCAGTGTCTGGAGGCAGTGTCAGCAGGTAGTGTCTGGAGGCAGTGTCTAGAGGCAGTGTCTGGAGGCTGTGTCAGCAGGTAGTGTCTGTAGGTAGTGTCTGGAGGTAGTGTCTGGAGGCAGTGTCTTGAGGCAGTGTCTGGAGGCAGTGTCTGGAGGTAGTGTCTGGAGGCAGTGTCTGGAGGCAGTGTCAGGAGGCAATGTCAGCAGGTAGTGTCTGGAGGCAGTGTCTGGAGGCTGTGTCAGCAGGTAGAGTCTGGAGGCAGTGTCTGGAGGCAGTGTCTGGAGGCAGTGTCAGTAGGCAATGTCAGCAGGTAGTGTCTGTAGGCAGTGTCTGGAGGTAGTGTCTGGAGGCAGTGTCTGGAGGTAGTGTCTGAAGGCAGTGTCTGGAGGCAGTGTCAGGAGGCAATGTCAGCAGGTAGTGTCTGGAGGCAGTGTCTGGAGGCAGTGTCAGCAGGTAGAGTCTGGAGGCAGTGTCTGGAGGCAGTGTCTGGAGGCAGTGTCAGGAGGCAATGTCAGCAGGTAGTGGCAGTGTCTGGAGGCAGTGTCTGGAGGCAGTGTCTGGAGGTAGTGTCTGGAGGCAGTGTCTGGAGGCAGTGTCTGGAGGCAGTGTCAGGAGGCAATGTCAGCAGGTAGTGTCTGGAGGCAGTGTCTGGAGGCAGTGTCTGGAGGCAGTGTCTGAGGCAGTGTCTGGAGGCAGTGTCTGGAGGCAGTGTCTGGAGGCAGTGTCTGGAGGCAGTGTCAGGTAGGCAATGTCAGCAGGTGTGCAGTGTCTGAGGCAGTGTCTGGAGGCAGTGTCTGGAGGCAGTGTCTGGAGGCAGTGTCTGGGAGATGTCGAGGCAGTGTCTGGAGGCAGTGTCGGAGGCAGTGTCTAGCAGGTAGTGTCTGGAGGCAGTGTCTGGAGGCAGTGTCGAGGTTCTGGAGGCAGTGTAGAGGCAATCAGCAGGTAGTGTCTGAGGCAGTGTCTGAGGAGTGTCAGCAGGTAGAGTCTGGAGGCAGGTCTGAGGCAGTGTCAGGCAGGTCAGAGGTGTCTGAGGAGTGTCTGAGGAGTGTCTGAGGCAGTGTCTGAGGCAGTGTCTGAGAGTGTCTAGCAGTGTCTGGAGGCAGTGTCAGGAGGCAATGTCAGCAGGTAGTGTCTGGAGGCAGTGTCTGGAGGCAGTGTCTGGAGGCAGTGTCTGGAGGTAGTGTCTGGAGGCAGTGTCTGAAGGCAGTGTCTGGAGGCAGTGTCAGGAGGCAATGTCAGCAGGTAGTGTCTGGAGGCAGTGTCTAGAGGCAGTGTCTGGAGGCAGTGTCTAGAGGCAGTGTCTGGAGGCAGTGTATGGAGGCAGTGTCTGGAGGCAGTGTCTGGAGGCAGTGTCTTGAGGCAGTGTCAGGGGACAGTGTCAGGAGATAGTGTCAGGAGACAGTGTCAGATGTCAGTGTCAGGAGACAGTGTCAGGAGAGTGTCACTAGTGTCTGCCAGGCACTGTTGACTCTGGTAGTGGTGTCAGCAGGCAGTATGTGACCCCCTACAGGTTTAGAGCTTCCTTTTTAACGTTCTACTAGATTCCCCCAACCACCATTATTCCCCCACAATCCATCACCACCTACCATTATTCTCCCACAATTCCTCCACCACCCACCATTATTCCCCCACAATATCCCCACCATCCACCATTATTCCCCCATCCCCCACCACCCACCATTATTCCCCCACAATCCAGCACCACCTACCATTATCCCTCCACAATTCCCCACCACCCACCATTATTCCCCACAATGTGCCTACCACCCACCATTATTCCCCACAATCCTTCACCACCCACCATTATTCCCCACAACATCCCCACCAACCACCATTATTCTCACACAATCCCCAACCACCCACCATTATTCCCCCACAATATCCCCACCACCCACCATTACTCTCAACCATTATTCCCCACAATCCTTCACCACCCACCATTATTCCTCACAATCCCCACCACCCACCATTATTCCCCACAATCTCTCACCACCCATCATTATTCCCCACAATCCTTCACCACCCACCATTTTTCCCCCATAATTCCCCACCCACCTTCATTCCCCACAGTCCCCCACCACCCACCATTATTCCCCACAATCCCCACCACCCACCATTATTCCCCCACAATCCCCCACCATTCCACCATTATTCTCCCACAATTGCCCCCACCACCTTCAATCCCCCTCCACCCACCATTATTCCCCACAATTCCCCAGCACTATCAGCTTGAGTGGTGTTGGTGCCCCCCACCAGGAGAGGGGGAGGGGATCGGAGTGTTGTTATTCCCCCAGCAAGTTATTCCCCACACCACCACCACTGTGGTGTCCTAACAACAGCGGGGGGGGGGTCGAGCACCATTGATGCCCTGATCTCCGCTAATGTCTTTCCGATTGAGCGAGGGGGAAGGGGAGGGGAGGGGGAGATGGATAGGGGGAATGGGGAGGAGGACTGGGGGAGGGTGGTGACACTACTGCCAGAGTGTCAGGTTAACCTGGTACGTTCCCGACCTTCTGGGCACACGAGGGTTTAGCGCTCCTTGTAGTTAAGTCCTCTCGGTCCTCTTCCTCTTCCTCCCCTTCCTTTTCCTCCTTCTCTTCCTCTTCCTCCTCCTCTTCCGCTTCCTCTTCCTCCTCTCTTCCTCTTCCCCTTCCTCTTCCTCCTCATCTTCCTCTTCCTCTTCCTCCTATCTTCCTCTTCCCATTCCTCTTCCTCCTCCTCTTCCTCTTCATCTTCCTCCTCCTCTTTCTCTTCCTCCTCTCTTCCTCTTCCCATTCCTCTTCCTCCTCCTCTTCCTCTTCATCTTCCTCCTCCTCTTCCTCTTCCTTTTCCTCCTCCTCTTCCTCTTCCTCTTCCTTGTATACATGCAAATACTTAAACACCCAGCATACACACACACCAAGAAACCTCCCCCCTTACACCACCCCCTCCCCCTTCCTATACACACCAGTGTATTTTAATGTATACACATGTATGAAGTAGGTGACTTTCCTGTCTGTTACAGAAACTATCCTCGTTTTCTTAACACAATCTTTTAACCACTAACACAACTTTCACTTCTTAAATATATATATATATATACATGTGCCATATATATATATGTACATGTGCCACAATTTGTACCAGAGGTGGACCCCATCCTTATATATATATATATATATATATATATATATATATATATATATATATATATATATATATATATATATATATATATAAGAAGACAGACAGAGACAGAGAGAGACAAAAACAAGGGTGTCACCACAACTAGTCCCCACACACTGAGTCAACAACCTCCCCACCACAACTAGTCCCCACACACTGAGTCAACAACCTCCCCACCACAACTAGTCCCCCACAATGAGTCAACAACCTCCCCACCACAACTAGTCCGCCCACACTGAGTCAACAACCCCCACCACAACTAGTCCCCCACAATGAGTCAACAACCTCCCCACCACAACTAGTCCCCAACACTGAGTCAACAACCTCCCCCACAACTAGTCCCCACACTGAGTCAACAACCCCCATTACAACTAGTCCCCACACTGAATCAACAACCTCCCCACCACAACTAGTCCCCCCACACTGAGTCAACAACCTCCCCACCACAACTAGTTCCCCACACTGAATCAACAACCCCCACCACAACTAGTCCTCCACACTGAGTCAACAACCCCCACAATAATAACTCACCCCACACTGAATCAACAACCTCCCACCACAACTAGTCCCCACATTGAATCAACAACCTCCCCACCACAACTAGTCCCCACACTGAATCAACAACCCTCACCACAACTAGTCCCCACACTGAGTCAACAACCTCCCCACCACAACTAGTCCCCCAACACTGAGTCAACAACCTCCCCACCACAACTAGTCCCCACACTGAGTCAACAACCTCCCCCACAACTAGTCCCCACACTGAGTCAACAACCTCCATTACAACTAGTCCCCACACTGAATCAACAACCTCCCCACCACAACTAGTCCCCCACACTGAGTCAACAACCTCCCCACCACAACTAGTTCCCCACACTGAATCAACAACCCCCACCACAACTAGTCCTCCACACTGAGTCAACAACCCCCACAATAATAACTCACCCCCACACTGAATCAACAACCTCCCACCACAACTAGTCCCCAACACTGAGTCAACAACCTCCCCACCACAACTAGTCCCCACACTGAGTCAACAACCTCCCCACCACAACTAGTCCCCACACTGAATCAACAACCCCCACCACAACTAGTCCCCACACTGAGTCAACAACCCCACAATAATAACTCACCCCACACTGAATCAACAACCTCCCCACCACAACTAGTCCCCACACTGAGTCAACAACCTCTCCACCACAACTAGTCCCCACACTGAATCAACAACCCCCACCACAACTAGTCCCCACACTGAGTCAACAACCTCCCCACCACAACTAGTCCCCAACATTGAGTCAACAACCCCACCACAACTAGTCCCCCACACTGAGTCAACAACCCCCATTACAACTAGTCCCCACACTGAGTCAACAACCTCCCCACCACAACTAGTCCCCACACTGAATCAACAACCCCCACCACAACTAGTCCCCCACACTGAGTCAACAACCCCCACAATAATAACTCACCCCACACTGAGTCAACAACCCCCACAATAATACTCACCCCCAAACTGAGTCAACAACCCCACACAATAATAACTCACCCCCACACTGAGTCAACAACCCCCACAAATAACTCACCCCACACTGAGTCAACAACCCCCACAATAATAACTCACCCCCACACTGAGTCAACAACCCCACAAAATAATAATTCACCCCCCACACTGAGTCAACAACCCCACACAATAACGCTCACAATTTCAGTTATTCTCGTCACGGTCCAAACTTTTTTTTTACTTCTAATTGATAAAAAAAAATTGACTCGACATTTTTATGTAAATATTTTTTTTCTAATAATTTAAGTCTAATTTTTACCTTAAATTAAAAAATTATCTTTAAAATTAAGTAATAATGTTATTATTATTATTATTATTATTATTAAAGACACCTATGTGTTGTACATGTGTCATAATCATCAATAAAGACACCTAGGTGTTGTACATGTGTCAATCATCAATAAAGACACCTAGGTGTTGTACATGTGTCAATCATCAATAAAGACACCTAGGTGTTGTACATGTGTCATAATCATCAATAAAGACACCTAGGTGCTGTACATGTGTCATAATCATCAATAAAGACACCTAGGTGTTGTACATGTGT
Organism: Cherax destructor; assembly: GCA_009830355.1. Classification (NCBI taxonomy): domain Eukaryota; kingdom Metazoa; phylum Arthropoda; class Malacostraca; order Decapoda; family Parastacidae; genus Cherax; species Cherax destructor. Next base: position 7,585 of record WNWK01039441.1, read on the forward strand.
CATAATCATCAATAAAGACACCTAGGTGTTGTACATGTGTCATAATCATCAATAAAGACACCTAGGTGTTGTACATGTGTCAATCATCAATAAAGACACCTAGGTTTTGTACATGTGTCAATCGTCAATAAAGACACCTAGGTGTTGTACATGTGTCAATCATCAATAAAGACACCACGGTGTTGTACATGTGTCAATCATCAATAAAGACACCTAGGTGTTGTACATGTGTCAATCATCAATAAAAACACCTAGGTGTTGTACATGTGTCAATCGTCAATAGAGACACCTAGGTGTTGTACATGTGTCAATCATCAATAAAGACACCTAGGTGTTGTACATGTGTCAATCATCAATAAAGACACCTAGGTGTTGTACATGTGTCAATCATCAATAAAGACACCTAGGTGTTGTACAAGTGTCAATCATCAGTAAAGACACCTAGGTGTTGTACATGTGTCAATCATCAATAAAGACACCTAGGTGTTGTACATGTGTCAATCATCAATAAAGACACCTAGGTGTTGTACATGTGTCAATCATCAATAAAGGCACCTAGGTGTTGTACATGTGTCAATCATCAATAAAGACACCTAGGTGTTGTACATGTGTCAATCATCAATAAAGACACCTAGGTGTTGTACATGTGTCAATCATCAATAAAGACACCTAGGTGTTGTACATGTGTCAATCATCAATAAAGACACCTAGGTGTTGTACATGTGTCAATCATCAATAAAGACACCTAGTGTTGTACATGTGTCAATCATCAATAAAGACACCTAGGTGTTGTACATGTGTCAATCATCAATAAAGACACCTAGGTGTTGTACATGTGTCAATCATCAATAAAGGCACCTAGGTGTTGTACATGTGTCAATCATCAATAAAGACACCTAGGTGTTGTACATGTGTCAATTATCAATAAAGACACCTAGGTGTTGTACATGTGTCAATCATCAATAAAGACACCTAGGTGTTGTACATGTGTCAATCATCAATAAAGACACCTAGGTGTTGTACATGTGTCAATCAATAAAGACACCTAGGTGTTGTACATGTGTCAATCATCAATAAAGACACCTAGGTGTTGTACATGTGTCAATCATCAATAAAGACACCTAGGTGTTGTACATGTGTCAATCATCAATAAAGACACCTAGGTGTTGTACATGTGTCAATCATCAATAAAGACACCTAGGTGTTGTACATGTGTCAATCATCAGAAAGACACCTAGGTGTTGTACATGTGTCAATCATCAATAAAGACACCTAGGTGTTGTACATGTGTCAATCATCAATAAAGACACCTAGGTGTTGTACATGTGTCAATCATCAATAAAGACACCTAGGTGTTGTACATGTGTCAATCGTCAATAGAGACACCTAGGTGTTGTACATGTGTCAATCATCAATAAAGACACATAGGTGTTGTACATGTGTCAATTATCAATAAAGACACCTAGGTGTTGTACATGTGTCAATCATCAATAAAGACACCTAGGTGTTGTACATGTGTCAATCAATAAAGACACCTAGGTGTTGTACATGTGTCAATCATCAATAAAGACACCTAGGTGTTGTACATGTGTCAATCATCAATAAAGACACCTAGGTGTTGTACATGTGTCAATCATCAATAAAGACACCTAGGTGTTGTACATGTGTCAATCATCAATAAAGACACCTAGGTGTTGTACATGTGTCAATCATCAATAAAGATACCTAGGTGTTGTACATGTGTAAATCATCAATAAAGACACCTAGGTGTTGTACAAGTGTCAATCATCAATAAAGACACCTAGGTGTTGTACATGTGTCAATCATCAATAAAGACACCTAGGTGTTGTACATGTGTCAATCATCAATAAAGACACCTAGGTGTTGTACATGTGTCAATCATCAATAAAGACACCTAGGTGTTGTACATGTGTCAATCATTAATAAACACCTAGGTGTTGTACATGTGTCAATATCAATAAAGACACCTAGGTGTTGTACATGTGTCAATCATCAATAAAGACACCTAGGTGTTGTACATGTGTCAATCATCAATAAAGACACCTAGGTGTTGTACATGTGTCAATCATCAATAAAGACACCTAGGTGTTGTACATGTGTCAATCATCAATAAAGACACCTAGGTGTTGTACATGTGTCAATCATCAATAAAGACACATAGGTGTTGTACATGTGTCAATCATCAATAAAGACACATAGGTGTTGTACATGTGTCAATCATCAATAAAGACACCTAGGTGTTGTACATGTGTCAATCATCAATAAAGACACCTGGTTCACTCAGTTGAAGTCGCTTAACACTTGTTGATGGGGGAGTGAGTTGGTTAGGGAGGGGCAGGGAGGGGGGAGGTGGTAATTATGTGTGTTAATGACCCTGCCAGGGTTGTTAGAGGTG
>WNWK01039441.1:15000-17451 GCA_009830355.1 Cherax destructor
TCGACGTCTCGTTGCCAAAGCAGCAGTAAGAAACATTCGCCTAGAAGCTGCCAGTTTACTCCAGCCACACCAACTGGGCTTTGGGGTCTCTCAAGGCAGTGAAGCGGCAGCTCATGCAGTAAGGGCCTACATCAGGGACCTACCAGAAGACAAGGCTGTAGTCAAACTTGACTTTAGAAATGCCTTTAAAATGGTGAAGAGAGATGTGGTCTTGCCAGCCGTTCAGGATCGGTCATTTTCCCTTCATTTCAGCTGGCTACAGCAAACTCTCAATTCTTTTGTTTGGAAAACATGAAATTCCCTCATCAGAGGGTGTTCAGCAGGGTGATCCACTCGCTCCACTTCTCTTCTGCTTGGCAGTAAGAGAACTCTAACTTCCAGTCTACGCAGCGAGCTCAACATCTGGTACCTGGATGATGGCTCTCTGGCAGGTACTGAAGAGTCCCTGCTAGAATACCTACAACGGGTGAAGACAGGGAGAAGCCTTGGGACTCATCCTCAATCCCTCCAAGTGTGAAATCATCACAACAAACCGAGAAATAATCAATGTTGTGTAAACAATCCTCCCTGAAGTCTCTACTACTACTCCAGCCATGAGCACCCTCTTGGGAGCACCGCTGGGTCACCAGGCCATCGACACAGTCCTCAAGGACAAACTGAATGACTAAAGAGAATGAAGGAGAGAATAAGCGATCTTGATGCCCATGATGCCCTACATCTCCTCACAAGGTGTCTCACTCTGCCAAGACTCACTTCCTGAGGAGTCACCCTCTTTTGAGAACCTAACACTCAACGAATAGGACTCGCTCCTGAAATCAATCTTTAAGAAAGCACTGAATCTGTCACTGGAAGATCAATGAGATCAGGCACCCCTCCCAGTGAGACTGGGAGGTATAGGGGTGTGCAAGACAACGAAGGTAGCTTTACCTGCATTTCTGTCTTCGTGTTTAACTTCCAGTGGATTAGTCAAGGCGATTGTCCCCGAACGCTTGAGAGGTGCGGTAGGAGCTCAAGACCCCGGGTTCATTGAAGCCAAGCGGTGGGACACCCTTGCACACTCCTCCAGTAGACCAGCTCCTCCCAAACAGCACAAACAGTCCAACTGAGACAAACCGATCATGGAAAAAATCGCCAACACAATGCTCACCAACGCTTCAAGAAAGGACAAAGCTCGTCTCCTAGCGGTGAAGGCACAACATTCAAGAGATTTCCTTCTAGCTGTTCCCAATTCCTCTCTGGGCACTCGACTCGACCCACAGGCCATTAGGATTGGTGTTGCTCTTCGCCTAGCCGCCCCCATACTCACCGAACATAGGTGTATTTGCGGCAGGGCGACGGCTGATCAATTCGGACTTGATGGTCTCGTGTGTCACACATCAGAAGGGAAATATGCTAGACATGAGGACGTCAACGACATCATAAAGAGAAGCCTCTTTATGATGTCGTTGACATCACCTGCCTGGTAGTGTACCTGGGCTTAGACACACACCTGCCTGGAAGAGGTGGTAGTATACCTGGTCTCAGACACATGCCTGGTAGTGGTGGTAGTGTACCTGGGCTCATACACCTGCCTGGTAGTGGTGGTAGTGTACCTTGGCTAAGACACCTGCCTGGTAGTAGAGGTAGTGCACCTGGGCTCAAACACCTGCCTTATAGTGGTGGTAGTGTACCTTGTCTTAGACACCTGCCTGGTAGTGGTGGTAGTGTACCTGGGCTCAGACACCTGCCTGGTAGTGGTGGTAGTACACCTGGGCTCAAAAACCTGCCTTATAGTGGTGGTAGTGTACCTGGGCTCATACACCTGCCTGGTAGTGGTGGTAGTGCACCTGGGCTCAAACACCTGCCTTATAGTGGTGGTAGTGTACCTTGTCTTAGACACCTGCCTGGTAGTGGTGGTAGTGTACCTGGGCTCAGACACCTGCCTGGTAGTGGTGGTAGTGAACCAGGGCTCAGACACCTGCCTGGTAGTGGTGGTAGTGTATATGGGCTCAGACACCTGCCTGGTAGTGGTGGTAGTGTACCAGAGCTCATACACCTGCCTGGTAGTGGTGGTAGTGTACCTGGGCTCAGACACCAGCCTGGTAGTGGTGGTAGTGTACCTGGGCTCAGACACCTGCCTGGTAGTAGTGGTAGTGTACATGGGCTCAGACACCTGCCTGGTAGTGGTGGTAGTGTACCTGGGCTCAGACACCTGCCTGGTAGTGGTGGTAGTGTACCTGGGCTCAGACACCTGCCTAGTAGTGGTGGTAGTGTACCTGGTCTCAGACAACTGCCTTGTAGTGGTGGTAGTGTACCTGGGCTAGGACACCTGCCTGGTAGTGGTGGTAGTGTACCTGGGCTCATACACCTGCCTGGTAGTGGTGGTAGTGTACCTGGGCTCAGACACCTGCCTAGAAGTGGTGGTACTGTACCTGGGCTCAGACACCTGCCTGGTAGTGGTGGTAGTGTACC
>WNWK01039442.1:0-17451 GCA_009830355.1 Cherax destructor
GTTGACATTATTTATACAATTATTACAATAATGCAGTAGTCTGCATAATAGTAAATCTTCTATTTTTGTGTAAATGAAAATTCAAAATGGAAAGCATGTCCAATGAACAGAGAAAATGTTATTTTAGTGCCAGGAATGTCTGCATTGTTTATTCTGAACCCTATTTTGAAATTTGCATTTTTAGAAATTTGTGTGAAATTGACCAAATTGCCAATTTCTGACCACTTTATTGGGTAGTTGAAATCGGTAAATGGGCGGTTTCTTGTACTCAATTGATAGAACAAATGGAGTTCTAGCGAAATAGCTATGAGTTTGGTCGACTGGAACAATGGAATTGGCCGAAAATAGGGCTCAAAGTGGGCAAAATCGCTGATGCGTATATATCGCCGAAACCACTAACTTCACAAGAGCGTAGTTCGGTGAGTTTTCCATCAAATTTCTTACTTTTTGTGTCATTACCATTGGGAAACGATTCTCTGTCACTTCATAAGAAAAAATAATTTTTTTTTTTTAAATTCTTTGACACTGAGAACAAGTTTGTGAGCAGGGGTCTCGACAGTTAAAGGGTTAATTGGATTCCTCAAGACTAATAAGACACTCTTAGTGATTTTAACATGTACCTGCACACCAGCACAGTGTGTAAGTTTATTTAGGTGGTACACATATGTATAATTATCAGAGTATATATAAAACATGAAATAACTTTAAAACACTTCAAATTTTGGAAAGTTTCCAGCCATAACAGAGAGATGCGGTGCTAACGGAGCTCACAGAAAATGTAAACAAACTGGGTGGGGTGCAGTGATCGTATTAGAAAATCAGGTGGGGGAGCCGTATAGCGAGTTTTGGTCATAATTTGAAGTGTTCGTATTAGCAGAATGCCGTAAGGCTAAATGCTGTAAAGCTGGGCCCTACTGTATGCCTTCTATTTTAGCAATTGAGTGCAAGAAACTGCCCATTCAACTATTTCAACTACCCAATAAAGTGATCAGAAATTGGCAAATTGTCAAATTTTGCACAAATTTCAAAATATTCCAATTTCAAAATAGGATCCAGAATAAACAATGCAGGCATTTCTGGCACTAAAATAACATTTTCTCTTTCTCTGTTTATTAGTTACATTTTCAGGCTTTACACGTGAATTAGATTTTGAATTTTTATTCGCAAAAAGAATTTTTATTCACACAAAAAAATAGAAGATTTACTGTTATGCAATATTGTAATATTTGAACAAATAATACCAGTGCCTTCATGAACACATATTAGATGCACCACTTGCCGTATATTGATGTGGTTTGTTTACTCTTGAACATTGGCAAAAATTGAACATTTCCCCTAATTTGACCTCAATTTCAAGCTATTTTCATTCCTAAAACCAGTCAAAATCATCTCCAGTTCTGTAATATATCTTCCATTCTATCGAATGAGACCAAGAAACTGTGAATACATACAACCATAAAAAGAAGACGAAAATACACAGCAAAATCACTATTTTAAACCAAAAACAGTCATAGTTTTTTTTCATTATTCAATTCATGCTGCAGGATTTTTTTTATAATGTGCAACTATTCCTTAGTGCAGTTACAAGTGACAGTCTGGTGCTACTTTATTTTGTAATTCTATATTATTAGTTTATATCTACTAGTTATACTTTATTTCATTCTAGCTTAATACATAGTCAATACCAATTTCATTATGTTTATTTGTTACTGTACTCTATTTGACAAATGTGCATTAGTTATACATACTTGCCCAAACATCCCTCTACTACAGATATCAGTACAGTAGGGCCCCACTTATACAGCAGGTTAGGTTCCAGGCTAGTGCCTTTAAGCAGACATTGCCGAAAAGCAGAACGCTATTTTTTCCACTTCTAAATGCATATAAATGCCAGACAACAAGCTTACACTAACTTATATTAAGTTAACAATAGCACTAGGCATTATAAAACACAATAAAAAGTAAGATACCACATAGTACACTTATTACTTACCTTAAAGTATTAACATTGGCTTAAAATAGTCTGAACCAATTTATGAAAAGATCAGTAGTCATCCAAGCTTTCGAATTGTATTTATAATAAACAGGGAGGCTACCTTTTGCATAGTTCTTTAGGGCCCTAGGATTCTCTGAGTGATAAATTATCATAGGTTTTAACTTGCAATCTCCAGCAGCATTAGCTCCTAGCAAGTGTTAGTTGAAGACTCAGATGAGTCAAAGGGATGTTAGGAAGTATTTCTTCAGCCATAGAGTAGTCAGGAAGTGGAATAGTCTAGCAAGTGATGTAGTGGAGGCAGGAACCATACATAGCTTTAAGACGAGGTATGATAAAGATCATGGAGCAGGGAGAGAGAGGACCTAGTAGCGGTCAGTGAAGAGGCAGGGCCAGGAGCTAAGTCTCGACCCCTGCAACCGTAATTAGGTGAGTACACTCTTGGGTTATCCTGGGTTCTCTACACATATGCTGCTATATGTAACTGCATTTGATGGCTATCTCATCGATCAACATATACCTTGTTAGTAAGTTTATTCAGGTATATACACAAATACAGTTACATAGATTATCATACATAGCAGAATATGCATAGACAACCTAGGATAACCCAAAAAAGTCAGTTCACTGAGTTTAATCATTTCTAACTTGGCACTTAAAGTAAGAGGCTTACGACTCCTCTTTTTATCACAACTAATCTTAGACGCCATAGTCAATGAGAGCCAACTAGTTAACGAAAGAGTAAACAAGAGAGAGAACGAGATACAGAGTTCAGACAAGGTAAAAAAACAAACTGAACAGGTAGTGGGCGATCACTCGGTCAGGCGAAATGAATGCAATTAATACGTGTCCACTTTTAGTTCATTCACATACGTTTGTAAGAGTTTGTGAAACTTTTACCTCAAAATAATTTTTTTTATTATAATAATAATTACCTCACAATACAAATACTCTTACATTGTGTACAAGTTAGTACAAAATGAACAAACAGCAACACTCCCATTCTCATGCAACACACTATTTTTAGAGTTAATGATAGTACAGTGGTACCTCGAGTTACGATATTTTTTCGTTCGAGAATGCTGTTCAAGTGCCATTACCAAACGAATTTATCCCCATAAGGAATAATGTAAAATAGACTAGTCCTTTTACACCTCCAAAAATATACTTACAAAAGCATTTAAAAAAATAAACTTACATAAAAGGGCGATTTTGGGGACCATCGTAACACGAGGTACCACTGTATTATTATTATTATCACCATAATAAAAAAGAAGCGCTAAACCCACAAAGGTCGTGAATAGCTATATATAGATTGAAGGCATATGAAAGGAATATTTTTCTACAGTTATCCCTCAGTGTTTGACTAGAGAAAACGTAATTCTTCCGACTCCTACAAAGTCACTTGGTAAACAAATCTCATATTTGTCAATTTTTATTCTGTGGGTATATGCTATGTAACATGTTTTTTAAATAATTTTGAAGAAAATATCATAGTTGAATTAATGAAAATGTCTATATTAACGTAAAATAAGACATTTAATGTGCCCAAGAGTAATTATTATTAATATTACGTAATGTTTTTCCTCCCGGCAACACCATAGCATATAAACAGCATGTTTATATGCTATGTAACGTGTTTCTTATATAATTTTGAAGAAAATATCATAGATGGATTAATGAAAATGTCTATATTGACGTAAAATTGGACATTTAATGTGCCCAAGTGATGATTACATAATAGAGAGATGTGCTCACGGAAAATGTAAACAAACCAGGTGGCGCACGCCGTATCTGAAAGACTGCTCGCTGTATACAAAAGTTTTGGTTATAATTTGAACTCGCCGTATGAACGGAACACCGAAAGGCGAAACGCCGAAAAGCGGGGCCCTACTGTACTAGAATTCACCACACTATACATGATATAAAAAATTACTATTTAACCTAAATGATGAATGATTACGTCAACCCTGATCTAAACCTATATAATCTAACACCCAATCAAAATTTATTGGAAAGTAACTGCCTGTATTACACAGCATCGCAACCCAACACTGTCCTAAATACTGCTAAAAGTATAACAGTTCTTAACTACAACATCTGATCCTTAACCTTTTGAGGGTCGGTCACGTACTTGTATGTCATTGCAGCCAGGGTCGGTCACGTACTTGAACGCATAAATTCTATCGCCTTCAAATCAAGAGGGAGAAAGCTGGTATGCCTACATTTGAGAGAATGGGTCTGCACGGTCAGTGTGCGCAGTATAAAAAAAATCGTGGAGCCAGTGGTGCATTGTGGGAACCCCATTTCAATAACCCTTGTTCACCATGTCTAGCGGTAAGAAACTCCTCTGCGAATTGGGACTCTTTTGTTCCCAAGCGACAGTTCAAACACAGATGGAAGTGTCAGTGAAGATGAATTTCATGGTTTTGAGGAGTTTGTGACTGAAAGCAATGCCCAGGAAACCAGAGGGAAGGAAGAAAGGAAGGTTGGAAGGAATGAAGGAAGAGATGAGAGGAAGGAAGAAAGGAAGAGATGAGAGGAAGGAAGAAAGGAAGAGATGAGAGGAAGGAAGAAAGGAAGAGATGAGAGAAAGGAAGAGATGAGAGAAAGGATGAGATGAGAGAAAGGATGAGATGAGAGGAAGGAAGAAGTAAAGAAGGAAGGAGGGAAGGTAGGTAGGAAGAAAGAAAGGAAGAAATGAGAGGAAGGAAGGAGAGAAGGTAGGTAGGAAGGAAGGTAGAAATGAAGGAAGGAAGGTAAGAAGTAAGGAAGGAAGGACAACCATCAACCTAGGATAACGCAAAATTCAGACAGTGATTTATTTCCATGTGGTTGGTGGGATAATGAGGAAGGGATGTGTGTTGACAGGCAGTGAGGGTGGTGAGTGATGGTGTAATTTGTTATTGTGACACTAATTACGATGGTGACTTGGCATATTTGCAAGTCCACCCCCACACAACAACTTCATGCTTCAGAACCTCTTGCAGTTCTAGGAACTTGTCCAGTGACTCTATATGTTTACATATATGATAGAAAAATAGTAATAAACAACATTTTTTATTGTTGGTTTGTGTAAACATGTTTTGTAAACAATATAATGGCAGCAAAGTTTGTGTGGTTATTGTGTAGTATACAATGAGTGAATATATACCAAATAGTCTTTATATTGGTCTCACAGGCCATAAAAGTTACTTGAAAAAGTAAAATATTAAAAAGTAAAAGAAAAAAGTAGGAAAAAACAAAATAAACTATTACCGGGTGACTATGACCGCAGTCGGCGATGTTGCCGTAAGCAGTTAAATTTTTGTCAACTTCACACCTCCATATCTCGCTAAGTATTGATTGCAAATTTTTTTTTTTGGCCGATAAAATGCGCAAAAAAAAACTATCATTTCATAAGAAAAAATAATTTTTTTTTTCGAATATTTTTCAACCCTGAGAACGAGTTTGGGAGAGGTCCTCTCAACCCTCAAAGGGTTAATGTTTAATTGTGCATCACCTGCTCTGTTACCAAACATAATATAGAAGGTCTTATCAGTGTTGAGTGTAAGTTTATTGGCTGTCATCCATGTAGATATTTTTAGTAATTCGTCGTTAACAATGGTGTCGAGCGTTTCAAGATTTGGGTGGGAGATGACATAAGTCGTGTCGTCAACAAAGAGAATTGGTTTCAGGTGTTGTGATACATTGGGAAGATCATTGATGTACATATAAGAGAAAGAGCAGGGGACCAAGGATACTTCCCTGTGGTACTCCAGTATCAAGTGGTCGTGTCGGGGAGGTTGTGTCTTTAATGGTGACATACTGATACCTATTAGTAAGGTAGGATTTGAAATATGCAAGTGCATGACCTCTTATACCATAATGGTCAAGTTTGTGGAGTAGGATGGTGTGGTTTACTGTGTCGAAAGGTTTCCTTAGGTCAATAAAAAGTCCTAATGGAGATTCCTTATTTTCCAGTGCTGTGTAAAGCAGGTCTATCATTTTAACGATTGCATCATTAGTGCTTTTATTTTTTTCTGAAGCCAAACTGGCAGGGGTTGAGTATGCTTCGTGTTGTTATAAACGAGTATAATCTCTTGTGCACAAGTTTCTCAAAGATTTTGGACAGCAACGGTAAGTTTGATATTGGCCTATAGTTGTTTACGTCTGTGGGGTCGCCGCCTTTGTGTATTGGTGTAACCCTTGCTGCTTTGAGTAGTGTTGGGAAAATGGTTGTTTCTAGTGATTTGTTAAAAAGTAATGAAATAGCATGTGAAAGGACATGGGCGGCTCGCTTGTATAATAATGGTGGGACCTGAGACAGATTCCCTGATTTATTTTTAACCCTTTGACTGTTTCGGACGTATATATACGTCTTACGAGCCAATGTTTCGGACGTATTTATACGCCTAAATTCTAGCGGCCTCAAATCAAGCAGGAGAAAGCTGGTAGGCCCACATGTGAGAGAATGAGTCTGTGTGGTCAGTGTGCGCAGTATAAAAAAAATCCTGCAGCAAGCAGAACATAATGAGAAAAAAAAAAACTCCGACCGTGTTTTTGAATTAAAACGCCGTCTTTGAGGTGTATTTTTGTATAGTATTTATGGTTGTATTCTCTTTTTCATGGTCTCATTTGATAGAATGGAAAACATATTACAGGAATAGAGATGATTTTAATTAGTTTCATGATGTAAACGATCTTGAAATTGAGCTCAAAGTAGCGGAAATGTTCGATTTTTGCCAATGTTCAAAAGTAAACAAATCACACCATGCGTCCAATACACATCAACTGGTGAGCCTAATATTCTTTCACAAGTGCACAGATATTATTTATACAGTTTTTACAATAATGCAATAGTCTGCATAACAATAATCTTCTATTTTTTGTGTGAATAAAAAATCAAAATAGAAAGCAAGAGTAATGTAAGAGGGGCCTAAAGACATGTCTAATGAACATATAACATCTTATTTTAGTGCTAGGGATGTCTGCATTGTTTATTCTGGACCCTATTTTGAAATTGACATCTTTTTTATTTTGCATGAAATTGGCGAAATTGCCATTTTCTGACCACTTTATTGGGTAGTTGAAATCGGTAAATTGGTGATTTCTTGTACTCAATCGATAGAACAAATGGAGTTCTAAAGAAATAGCTATGAGTTTGGTCGACTGTCCCAATGGAATTGGCCTAAAATAGGGCTCAAAGTCGGCGAAATCGCCGATGCGTATATATCACTGACATCCCTAACTTTGCGAGAGCGTAATTCCGTAAGTTTTCAATCAAATTTCATACGTTTGGTGTCATTACAATCGGGAAAAGATTCTCTATCATTTCACAATAAAAAATAATTTTTTATTTTTTCCAAAATTTTCCGACAGAATGACAGTTTCAGAATGGGGCCTCCGACAGTCAAAGGGTTAAGTGACTTGATTATCATGGTGACTTCAGTGGGCTCAGTAGGTGCAAGACAGAAGAAGGATGAAAAAGTCCCATCTAGGTAATCACTTGCTTGGGCGTTGGTACCTGGGATTTTACTGGCAAAATTTGATCCTATGGTTGAGAAGAAGTCATTTGTCTTGTTTACTCTATCAATAGGCTGTAGTGGTGTTTCGTTTGGTTTAGTTAGGACAATATCCCTATTTTTTTTCAGTTTGTGGGTGCCTAGAATCTGTTAGAGTGTTTTCCAGGTCTTTTTTATATCTCCTCTTGTTTCAGTGAATCTGCTGGAGTAGTACAATTGTTTCCCTTTTTTATTAGTTTGGTAAGAACTGATGAATAGTGTTTAATAATATCTTTGTGTATGAAGCCCTGTCTATATTGCTTTTCATATTGATGTTTCTTGTTAACCCTTTCAGGATTTCAGCTGTACTAGTACGGCTTACGCGCCAGGGTTTTCTTCGTACTAGTACGCCTAAATTCTAGCGCTCTCAAATCAAGCAGAAACAGGCTTGTAGGCCTAGATGTGAGAGAATGGTATAAAAAAAATCCTGCACCACACAGGGCATAATGAGGAAAAAAAAACCTCTGACCGTGTTTTTGGTTTAAAACAGCGACTTTGCAGTCTATTTTTGTATGGTATTTATGCTTGTATTCTCGTTTTCTTAGTCTCATTTGATAGAATGGAAGATATATTACAGAAATAGAGATAATTTTGACTGGTTTCACGATGACAAGTACTTTGAAACTAAGCGCAAAGTAGTGAAAATGTTTGATTTTTGCCGATGTTCAAGAGTAAACAAATCACGCCATGCATCCAATACACAAGTGCGCTGATATTATTTATACCATTTTTACAATGATGCAGTTGTATACATAACAGTAAATCTTCTATTTTTTGTGAGAAAAATTCAAAATGGAAAGCAAAAGTAGTAATGTAAGAGGGGCCTGGAGACGTGACTAATGAAGAGATAAAATGGTTTTTGAGTGCCAGGAATGTCTGTCTCGTTTATTCTGGACCCTATTTTGAAATTGGCATCTTTTGAAATTTGTGTGAAATTGGCAAAATTGCCAAATTCTGACCACCTTATTGGGTAGTTGAAATCGGTAAATTGGGGTTTCTTATACTCAATTGATAGAACAAATGGAATTCTAGCGAAATAGCTATAATTTTAGTAGACTGAAACATTGGAATTTGCCGAAAATAGGGCTCAAAGTGGGCGAAATCGCTGATGCGTAAATGTCACCGATATCGCTAACTTCGCGAGAGCATAATTCAGTTAGTTTTCCATCAAATTTTATAATTTTGGTGGCGCTATGATCGGAAAAATATTCTCTATCATTTCATTAGAAAAAATTATTTTTTTCCTGAAAAATTTGCGACCCTGAGAACGAGTTTGGGAGAGGGCCTCGCGACCCTGAAAGGGTTAATGGATCTTAGTAAGCTGTTAGTTAGCCATGGGCAACCTAGCTGTTTATTTGTAATCTGTTTCGTTTTTATAGAACAATGATTGTTATATAGTCTAAGTACGTAATTTATTAAGAAAACTGTCTGTCCAATCATCGATACCATTGGCATTGGAGAATTCTGTAGCCCAGTCAAACATCTCTAGCTCTGCTATGAAGTTATTTATTGAAGCCTCGTCATGGAGTCTAAATGAAACTTTGGTGTATTCTAGTGGTGGTTTACTAATGTTTGTTAAGAGGAAGGTAGGGTAGTTGTCTGTAGTGCTGTCTGTTATTATACCTGATTTAAGGGGGCTAGGATATTGGTCCATATATGGGCGATTATGGTTGCATTCGTCTCAGTCAGCCTGGTTGGTTTAGTTATTGTTGGTATGAGAAGTGTGTTGTTCATATTGTTGATGAAATCAGTTACTGGCTGGTCATCTGGTATGCCAAGGTTGATGTTGAAATGTCCAGCTAAGATAAGGTGGTGCTTGTTCATTTGGTTGTTTGTTATTATTTTTTTTAGTTTATCGCTAAAATTTGGGATGTTTGTATGAGGCATCCGGTAAATGGCCCCGATTGTTATAGGAGTCTTAAGGTTTTTTGCAGTAAAATTAGCAAAAATATATTCTCCATATTCATCTCTATAGCAAATGGTGTTACAACAGGATATTTCATTAGAGTAATAGATTGCAATACCACCCCCAACTTGGTGTGGTCTGCAATTGTGGATTGCTGTGTATCCTGGTAGCGAGTAGATATCTATTGTATCCTGCTTAAGCCAGGTTTCAGTGAGAACAATACATGTGAAGGTTGTCTTTAGGGAATCAAGGAGTGCAAGGAGGTCATCATAGTGTTTGCTTAATCACTGAAGAAGGCACCTTCTCCCCTCTCTCTTCCTCCTCCTCTGAAGCAATTTCCTCAACTGCGATCTGTTGCTGTTCCAGATGAAGGTCTTGCAGCTCTTCAGTGGTTAGCTCTTCCCTGTGGTCATCCACCAACTCTTCCATATCCTGGCCACTCACCTCCATCCCCATGGACTTCTCCAAAGACACAATAGATTCCACAACGGGCGTAGGGTCGTCAGGGTCAGCCTCAAACCTTTCAAAATCCTTCTGGAGGACACATTCTTGCCACAGTTTTCTCCAAGAAGAGTTAATCGTCCTAGAAGTCACTTCCTCCCAAGCCTTATCTATAAGGCTTATGCAATTGAGGATATTAAAGTGATTCCTCCAGAGCAACAACTTCTCAACATCTTCGATTATTTGCGATCTCTGTTTCGTTATCACATTTACCCCTTTTGCAACATCAGCTTCCTTGATTTTTTTTTCTTCGCCAGGATGGAACTGATTGTTGATTTGGACTTCCCATACATCCTGGCGAACTCGGCCACACGTACGCCAGTTTTGTATTTTTCTATGAGTTCTTTCTTGAATTCTATCATGTTTCTCACCTTCTTTACCAAAGGGCTAGCACTCGGAACTTTCTTTGGCCCCATGGTGGCTTATTTAGCAGACGCAAGCACAAAAAACAATGGATTATTACTAATTGTTTCGGATGAACGCGTGGGGAAATGCTCACTAAATGAGTAACAAAGGCAGACTGAGTCACAAACGTATAAGCGGCCGTGTCGTGCGGGCAGGCGGACGCATCTGGTACAAACGATTTCTGAGCGGATGTACGAAAACGGGAAAAATTTCGCCGAAAAAAGAAGTCGAAAACTGAATTGTACGATAACCAGACCGGACAAAAACCGGGGTTCCACTGAATGTATAATTGTATTTATGAATGTGTACCTGTGAGATAGAGACAGATAGACAGAGATAGAAACAGAGAAAGAGATAGACAGAGAAAAGATACAGACAGACAGACAGAGATAGAGACAGCCAATCAGGCAGCCAGCTAGTCAGGCAGCTGCTGGCCAGCCAGCCGCCTGCCAGTCAGCCTGCCGAACACGTATTACACGTTCCAGAATTGTTTCTTTTTACTTAGGGCATAGGTTATAGGATGTGGAGAAAATTCTCCAAAAGAGGGGGGATATCCACCCTTTCTACCCTTTCCGCCATTAGAAAGGGCCCGACGAGGCGTATCTGGCTGCGAAAACAAATTAACTCATACCAGATGAACTGACCACAGTGTGTCACATGTTGTCTGACCAAGTAGCAACGAGTATATGTGAGTCAATAGACATTTGAGATAAATGTAACTCTTTGCCGTAACAGGAAAATTACAGGAAACTGCTATATTAGTTTCTACACTTGAACATTACAATCATGTGCTCCAGTGATCGAAGTATTTAGAGAACACAAGCATTTTAATTGCCACTTGTAGCAGCATGTAGCAATTGTTGAAATTGTGCTGATGTCAGCAATGCTAAGCCCCGCTGAAGCACGAGGCTGCACGAGGGGTTAGATTGAACTCGGCCACCGAAGGGGTCATACTGCGGCGAGGGGATTTAACCTAACAAAGACATTGGTCGTGGACGTCGGTGCGCTAATTTAATCTCCACTAACGTCGGGAAATCGGATAAGAACTCTGTTCCAGCGCGTTTAGTTAATAAAATTGCAGTATATTCAGAAGTGTGCGCAGCTTCTTATTACTGCTAAAAGACAAACATAGAGACAATCGCTAGAAAACTCCATCGAAACAAGACGGTGACTCATCAGCGGCATTCTACAAATCAAGACAGCATTTCCGCCGTATATGGTGGAGTCAACACCATCGCTCACATTACACGAACAAGGTATGTTTTTGTGTTCTTGCCAGGCAGGGAACTGCGCAGTTCTTGTATGTCAGGAGCATCAAAATTTACCTATTGACGGCGGTTATGCGTGGACTTTTAAGTCCAAACACGTGAGTGTTATCTCAGTCTTGGGTTAATGACTGACGATATGAGCATACGCTCCTTTGGGGCATTATATTATAATCACGTGCATGTTTCTTACCATACAGCCCTGTGGGGAATGTGAACGTCGGCATCAACCATCGATTATTGGGATGGCTGGATAATCGTGGATGCATCTACAAGCTAAGTATAGCAACATTTACAGTACACTTTATCGTAGGGGTACATTCCTCCACAATTTTGGTCCTTACGAACCAGAAGTTTGATCGTATTCGAACTGGGAGAGTAGCCACATGGTGGTACCAAAGATTTATACTCCAGTGTATAAGTATCTACGATCCAAGGTCCTTCGAGAAAAACTGTAAAACTATTGGTTTTACAAAAGAAACCAGAATATATGAGTCCCTACTCTCATTCAAAGAGCATGGGAAGCTCTCGCGAGGCATTGAAAACAAGAGCCGGCAACCACTCACCCAAGGTTGGGGGACAGTACAGCTGGGGGGGACTCCCCCACTCACCCAACTCTGCGAGGAGCTAAATTCCAGTTCTGCTTAAGTCAACAAGAAGCAGACTGGTGTACAGCTGGTCCGAATGTGTATACGTGTACACATAATTTATTTATACACAGAGTTTATATATACACAGTGTTTATAATTTTTATAGACAAATTAAGAGAAGAAACTGTGTATTATGTTTGTCTCTTATATAATATAGGAAGTTATATTAAGTTTAAACTTTCATTGTAACATTTGACATATGTATGTATGTATATAAACATTGAATATATATGTGTAATGTATATACAGTGTAATATTTTAATGTGTGAAGTGATGTCAGTGCTGAGACTCAGTGGTTTAGCTGAGACAGCAATTCAGGACATAAACAACCTCGTGTTGGTTCGTCCATATGTACTCTGCACCATCAAGGCCACTGACCTTGAGAGACACGGTTAATGGGTCAGCAGTGTGCTGACTCAGTCAAAACAAACTCAGCTGGAGTTTTTAAACACTCTAAGTGTGTTAGACATTATCCTAGCAAAATGTCGTCATTAACCACAAAATTCAAAACTTTACAGACGAAAATTACTCAGAGCAATTAATTTCAGTCTGTATAGGTTTAACCCAAGACACAAATGTAGACTATGATCAGTTGGAAATAAAACATGAATTACTTAATAATCGTCTGGAAATCATTAATTCAGGCTATGAGAATTATGAAAAGGAATTTCTAGATACCAACCCGTCAGAGGAAGAAATTAAAAGTGTCTTGGATACCTTTAGTGAACAACAATTAAGGTGGACAGGAATACAGGCTATCTGCTGCAAAACTTTGTCACAGAGACCTACAACTAGTGGTCAGACACCTGCCACACCTGGTGTTGGCTTACCAAGTCTTCCTAAATTGGCTATGCCTATTTTTGAAGGTAACGATTATGAAGAGTTCATTAATGGGTTTCATTCTTTAGTGAATTCACGTACTAACATAGATGAGATAGCTAAGTTCAATTATCTCAGATATCTCGTGAAAGGAGAACCCTATGAACTGATTAAATCATTTCCGGTGGTCAAAGGCAATTATGCTCTAGCCTTACGTGTCTTAGCAGATAATTATCTTGATGCTGACAAAGCCAGGGTTAGACATGCAGTCTTAATATCAAGCTTGAAACCACCCAAACATTGTCTTTCAGACTTAGTCATTTAGAATCACATTAGACAATAGTCTTAGAACTCTAGAAGTTAAATATAACCTAAGGCAATGTGATTGGTTTATCAGTGGTATTATACAAGATAAACTGTCAACACAAACCATTGAACGTTTAAATATTATGTTCAATAAACGCTATTTCACTTGTGAAGAAATTAGCAATGGTTTACAAACAATAGTCTCATGCATGCAAGCAATGAGACAAGATGAGAAATCCACCAATCCTGTTGTGGATAATAAACCTTCAACTCAGTACAAAAAGAGTGTACCTACTACCACTAAACCACATAATGGGAAATCCCATGTAGGCACTTATCAAGCTGTGAACACAACAGACAGTAAACAGACTGTCACACATAAACGTCCTCCAAAATGTGTACTTTGTGATGGAACACATTGGGCACAGTATTGCATTCAATACACAACAATGGAGGCACGGAAACAACGTGCTCAACAGCTGAAAAGGTGCACTAAATGTTTAGGTGAACACAAGGGAGGTAAATGCTCACTGAAGAAGTGTTTCAAATGCAAGGGAATGCATCACACAGCATTATGCCCAAGCACTTATGCTGAACAACCGACTTCCACAGAGTCAGGAAGTTAACAAACAACAGCAATGAATGTGAGAGATAAGTCTAAATCGACTGCTCTCCCAATAGCTCGAGTAGAGTTATCCCATAAATTACACAAAACCAGTGTGCTAACACTATTTGATCAAGGCTCACAAAGGTCTTTCATAAGACAAACAGTGTTGCAGAAACTGAATAAGCAACCCCATGCCAAAATACAGTTAGAAATAGCTGGATTTTTCCAAAGTTCTGGTAAGCAGAAATATGACCTAGCCAGATTCACTGTTGGTCTAGGAAAGAGGATAAAGACAGTAGAAGGTGTGGTAGTCGATGATTTGCCTAAGTCAGTGCAGATCCAGGGATTAAGAGATACAGTTGCAGCACTGAAGGCAGCCAAGGTCAAGTTAGCCTGTCCTGACATACAGACGGACACAATTAGTCCAATTGATTTAATCATTGGAAGCGATTACTATCACTGTTTTGTGGAAAATATAGTAAGTAAACATGATGTTCACTTGCTGAAAACAGCTGGAGGTCATATGATATGTGGTCCAATTCCCTCTCAAAGCGGGAAAGAAGCTGAAATTGATTCAGTAGAAAATGTACTAGTTACAAGAATAACTGCTGATCATGTACCATAACAAAAATTATCATTACTGGAAGAAATGAATGAACCAGTTGATAAGTTGTGGGATTTAGATGCGATAGGTATTGATGTAAATAAACCAAGCCCACAGGAGTCTGAGACTTATAACCAATATTTGGACACTGTCAAATATGAAGATGGACAGTATTGGGTTAGGTTACCATGGAAATTAAATCCACCACATCTACCTAGCAATTATCGCATGAATAACAAAAAAGGCACAATACCGTGACTGGAACAATACACACACAACCCGCACATATAAAAAGAGAGGAGCTTACGACGATGTTTCGGCCCGACTTGGACCATTTACAAAGTCACACTAACACACAGGGCAGGTGGAAGGGGGTATATATAGGCAGGCAGACAGGGGAGGGTACAAGAG
Organism: Cherax destructor; assembly: GCA_009830355.1. NCBI lineage: Eukaryota > Metazoa > Arthropoda > Malacostraca > Decapoda > Parastacidae > Cherax > Cherax destructor. The sequence goes on from WNWK01039442.1 coordinate 15,011, forward strand.
AGTGGGGTAATAATGGAGGTGGTAGTAGAAGTGGTAGTAGTAGTAGTGCAGTCAGTCATATTCTAGGAAAGGAGCACTGCAATGAAGCTGGCGGCCCGCATGTGTTGGACGAGAACACAGAGGGAGGAAAAGGCGAAAAATAAAGAAGGACAAATACAAGGCAAAAGAAAAGAAAGAAAATAAAAGAAAAGAAAACCCATGGAGAAAAAAGGAGAAGGGGGAAGAGATGAAAGGGGAAGGAATCAGGTTAAGTCACGGGTGTTCTGAAGTTTGGAGCATTTAACAATGTAATGGGAGAGGAAAGCATCAACAGAGACAAAGCCAGGGCTAAGATTCATACAGGGAAAGTTGTGTATAAGGGAGGATTCAACAAGGCGGCGACTATGAAAGTTGGACGTAGGGTAGACAGTTTTAGCAGAAGACCAATCAATAGGATGACTGTGATCTCTGACATGACAGAAAAGAGCATTATTAGTGTCGGCAAGCCTAACACTATTTTTGTGCTCCTTGAGTCTGTCAGAAAGAGATCGGCCAGTTTCTCCGAAGTACTGAAGAGGACAGGAGGAGCAAGAAATAGAGTAGACACCAGGAGAATCTGTAGAGGGAGGGGAGGTATGAACTAGATTAGTGCGAAGAGTGTTAGTCTGATGAAAGGTAAGTTTGATGTCTAAGGAATGGAGAGAGTTGCTGAGATTAGAGAGACCAGAGATGTAGGGAAGGCAGAGGACTGGAGAGTTCCCAGGAGTAGAGGGTTTAGGAGAGAAGAAAGTCCGTGTGGCACGAGAGAAAGCAGAGTCTATGAAATGGGAAGGGTATCCAAGGCGGGAAAATGAATTATGCAGAGTGGAAATTTCTGCTTCAAGGAACTGAGGATCACAAATGAGGAGAGCACGGAGAAAGAGGGAGATAAGAACACTTTTCTTGACAGAGGAGGCATGATAAGAGAAGTAATGAATGTACATGCCACTGTGCATAGGCTTGCGGTACACCGAGAAGGCAAAACCTGTAACTGAGCGGTGGACACGAACATCAAGGAAAGGAAGCAAAGAATTAGATTCCCAATCAGCTTTAAACTTAATGGAAGGGGCAAGATTATTAAGAGCATGAAGAAAAGGTTGGAAGAGACTTAAGTCATGAGGCCAAAGAGCAAAAATGTCATCTACGTAGCGGAGCCAGAGAGAAGGACGTACATCAGTGGTGGGAAGAAGAACAGTCTCGAAGTATTCCATGTAAAGATTAGCAAGAACAGGAGATAGAGGACAGCCCATAGCGACACCAAAGGTTTGAGAATAATATTTACCTTATTGCAGTGCTCCTTTCCTAGAATATGACTGACTCCACTACTACTACTACTACCACTTCTACTACCACCTCCATTATTACCCCACTCTCTTGTACCCTCCCCTGTCTGCCTGCCTATATATACCCCCTTCCACCTGGCCTGTGTGTTAGTGTGACTTTGTAAATGGCCCAAGTCGGGCCGAAACATCGTCGTAAGCTCCTCTCTTTTTATATGTGCGGGTTGTGTGTGTATAATTATCGCAATGCTTTTGGACAAATGAAAGCACAAATACATGTGCTCAGGAAGAATCCAGAGCTGCTGACTGTCTATGATAATATCATACAAGAACAGTTAGACAATAAATTTATTGGGAAATAGTCGAAGATAAGTTGAAGAAAGATGCTCATTATCTACCGACCACGGAGTCAGGAAAAATCCTGAAACCACTCCACTACGTGTTGTATACAATTACAGCGCACATGCAAATAAAGATGTAGCAAGCCTTAATGACTGTCTGATGACCGGACCCTCACTAACTGAGAAGCTTGGAGACGTGCTTATGAAATTTCGCACAAATCCATATGCCTACACGGCTGATATTTCCAAAGCTTTATTAAGAGTAGGACTACAAGAAATAGATAGAGATTATACTCGATTCTTGTGGCCAGAAAATCCACATGATCCTCAAAGTCCTGTGAAAACTTATCGTTTCAAGTCAGTATTATTTGGTGCAACATCCTCTCCATTCTTACTAGAAGCTACTCTTAATACACATTTGAAGAATTCTGAAAGTCCCTTCAAAAAAATCTTAAAGAAAAGTTTCTATGCGGACAATCTTCAAGGTACTGTGAATAAAGAGGAGGATTTGAAATCCTTATACAGAGAAGCTAACAAGGAGATGAAAGAAACAAATATGCCTCTAAGGATGTGGAATACTAATTCAAATCAATTAAGGGAACTTATCAAAGAAGATTTCCCTGAAGCTGAAATTCCTGAATACAACAACATGCTTGGACTTAATTGGAATACACAGGAAGACACTTTGAGTCTCAAAAGGATAAACAATAAATCAAGCAGTACACTCACTAAACGTAGTTTATTGTCAGAGGTATCACAATGTTTTGATCCTCTAGGACTTGTCTCACCAATTACCATAAAA